>JARFOC010001158.1:699866-718299 GCA_031763485.1 Osmoderma eremita | reverse complement strand
GTGTCTAATTCTACCTGTGCAGCTATTTTCGGAGCACTTATTCCTGAATTTATCTTCACTGCACGTCTCTCCTCGCGCTTATTTAAAATCTTTGGACGGCCATTTCGTGGTGCAGTCTCAATATTTCCAGTAATTTGTAATTTTCTTATTACACTCTGTACTGTTGGTCGCAGTCTATCAATTAATTTAACCATTTCGGCTAGCGATTTCTTTTCTTTGTATAGTTTTATTATCAGTTCGCGTATATCAATGGACATGTATTTTCTTGAACAACCAATCTTTTCGACCTGATTTCGACTGAATGAATGCTCCAGAATGCTCTCACAACTACATCATAGTACAAAGGGGATTTACCGAACTCTTAACGTATCCACTTCCGGTAACGGAGATACATGTACTGCATTCATTGAGGTGTATGAAAACTTTCATGACGTTCAGTTTTATAATATTTATTGTAATGTTTCCTAGTTTTAAATAATAAGTGCTTTCATGATGTAGCTGGTGCTTTCTAACTGTTTTAAAAATAAGTAAAAACACTACATCATTATACAATGTTTAGATTTGAAGTCCTTTAACATTTGGTAGGTGTATGAAAACTTTCGTGACTCACTGTATATCTGAATGATTGATTTAGTAAATGAATTAAACAGGGTTTTGAAATGATAAATATTCTAGTTTAAGATAAAATCTATAAAATAACATATTCATTTACCATTTGTAGTGTTATTAACATTTAACTTTTACAGATATACGTAGGTGGCCACTTTACCATTTCAGTAAAGTTTGCCATTTATTAATTAATGGCAATAAAGAATTAATTAATTCAACATTAATGGTCATTTATATCCAAGAAATATTTTTATTATGCTAACATATGCAATGCCTAGAACACGTATTCAAACTCGAGTCAAACACAAATTACCATATTTGGTCAAAAGGAAATGCTTCATCGCTCCATGTCTCTTTCTCTGCGTCCAGCCATTCTATTTCCGAATCAATAGAAATAAATTCATGTAAATTATTTTTAAATATTTTCAATGACCCATGTTTATATGCAAATAGGACTGGCGCCCACGTAGTCCATACATCAGATATAAATAAATGTCGGCGTAGGTACTAATAAAGTAAGGCCTTAATATTTAATTTATTGGCCGGGCGCACTTGTGTTAACAAATTGATTTTTTGTTTCATGCAGATGTGAGCGAGATAACACTGCGAAGTGGTTTGTCGGTTTGGTACGCCAACTTACGTGTATTATTTATCTGCGTGTTCAAAAAATTAAATTTCGAATGATAAATGAGACAAAATTTGTTTTTCGCGGCTTTTCAATTTAAGAGACTAAAAGAATTGTCGGCGCCGATATTAATAATCCTATGAAGATGCAAAAAAATTATTGATAAAACGCCACGTGAACATTATTTTTACATTACACTTTCTTCAATGATATATTCGCAAGCATTATGACGAAACTCGGCTTTTTGCTTGTATATTGTGAATTAAATATTGATATTCCCACATTTTGATGAAGTAAATGGTTTGGGAAATAATTTTTGGAGTGCGCATTATGTCTTTACTCTTAAAATCCCATAGTGTGAACAGCTTTAACATTTGTCTACTTGTATGTTAATTTTAATCTAATTAATTTAATTGGTTATTCTGTTGAATGTATAACATCTTCCTTACTAGTGCTTTGTTTACCGTTCAAAGCAGAAAGTTTTAGAACAACTTTTGGATTCCCAACAGAAAGCGAAAGCTTTGATAGTGGGTACGCTCTTCAATATAGCCGGGCGGCTGCTAAATGAATCGCATATCTACTTTAAAATTACAAAAAATAGCCTTTGGATTTGGTGCGCTCTCTACGTTATCTGAATATTGCAGATAAAAACAAATATTTCAAACACACCACAGTATATATTTTTGCTGTAATTATTTGTTGAACGGAAAGACTTATACATTATATTTAACATATAGTTTGATATTTTTTCCAAATTTTATGTATTGACAAGTACATTTTAATTTAAAAGAAAAACCTAAGTTCATTTTTTTATTGATAGTATTTTTATACTCCTTCAATAATAACTAAGCTAACTAAAATTTATCTGCTTTTTTATTTTGTAATATATGAGTAAATTCTTGGAATTCCTATTTCCTGCAACAAACATATCCTGCATAACACAGAACATACTCTCTGTTATGCAGGATTTGTTTGTTGCAGGAAAGAGGAATACCAAGAACTTACTTGTAGATTGCAAAATAAAAAAGCAAATAAATTTTACACTTTAGTAAATGAGTGTCCTTTGGTATTTTATATAAGAGAAAACTGATGGGTATAGACTAATTTATGACTTTTTGAAAAATATCTGCATTCTAAAATACACTAAATCGATTCTGGATGGTCAGTTGATTTGATTCGTTGCTAATTTGGGTCTTTAGCTGTGATCTCCACCGCCCTAAAGTCAGACTTCCTAGTTAGCACGTATGTATAATTACTGGATCATTTCGCAATGGCTTGAAATCAGTGCCAAGAAACATATTTGGGAAACATTCTTCTTACAGTATTTCTTTTTTAAATTCTTGCTGTTGTCCATATTTATGTTGTATTTCATTAGGTAAAATATTTGTTTTAATATCTTGTTTTTACTGTTTATTGTTTTTTGATTTTATGTTGTTGAGATATATATTTATTTAGATTTTAGTAATAAATTCATTTTTAATCATGAATTTCACTTTTACTTAAATCATGTTTCCTCGCTTCCTCATAAACATGTCTCTTAGGGATTTTTGGCATACAATTATATTATTGTCCGAATAATTTTTTAATATGTATACTTACAATTTTTCTGAAAATAGTTTGATTTAACATTTGATTGTTGATAACACTGGTCAACACTAATTTTTTGCCTCATTTTCTAATTGTTATTGAGAATTTCTAGGACTCTAACTAAGAAAAAATACCAGATAATTGCTAAGAGCTTTACTTTTTGTAATCTAAAGTTTTATTATTTTGACAAAAAATACAAGAAAATTACTACATATTTAAGTAAATTTCTATTCAACACTATGAAATGATCTTTTATATGATTTCCTTGAATGAACGACTTCAGGTTGATCTCGTTGCAAGCTTCATCAGTAGTCGGCCATCATATTGGAGTCCCACCTTCCTTGATAACGCTCTTCCATTGTCCGTATGTCTTGATGAAATCTTTCACCCTGCTCTTCACTAAAATGGCCTAGATTTTCTGGGAATCTCTCTAAATGTGAGTGCAATAAGTGGATTTTTATGCTCATGTTGCACTCCAGCTCTCGCAATTTCGATAGCATGCACTCAACAAGCTCGGACTTCTTGTTCTCAAGAAAGTTAGTTATAACCAAAAACAAATTAATTCGAAGCTTTCAGTTCGACTTAATTCATTGATTTGACAAAAATCGGGATCATGCACGAGTTTCTTAATTTATGGTCCATCAAATATACCCGCTTTTAATTTCTCGGTGCTTAATCCTGGAAACTTGCGCGAGAGAAAATTGAAACATTCGCCACTTTTGTCAAGAGCCTTCACAAACTGTTTCATAATGCCGAGTTTAATTTGAAGTGGTGGAAGTATGATACGATCAAGACTAACTAAAAGCACGTTTATAACATTTTTTGTACCAACTTTCAACTGCTCTCGCACCGGCCAAACTTTTTGTCATTGGTCACAAAAAGTTGCTTGCCTCGACTGTCCCAGAGACACATAAAACAAGGGAACTTTGTGTATCCACCTTGTTGACCTAGAAGAAAGTTAACCATTTTCAAGTCAACACAAATGGCCCAGTTGTGGTCTTGATACTTAATTTTTTCCATTACTTTAGAAATATTTGTATACTATTTCAAAGTCGTCGAATGTGCAATAGGTACAGATCCATACTTGTTACCGTTAAAAAGTAAAACACATTTTAAGCTTCTTTTACTGCTATCTATAAAAAGACGCCAATCATTAGGTTGGTATCTTTTTAAAAGCATCTGTTGCAAAATACCTCTAATATCATTACAAATACGATAAGGGATTCTTCTCTCGGTTGCGATAAAAAGTAATGTTGGCGTCCGGACTAAGACAATTTTTTCTTTTAAACGAGATGCTAAAATTTCAGAAGCTTCTTTTGATAGGTTCAGATCTCTTACCAAGTCACTTAGTTCCCTTTGTTTAAATCTTTCTGATTGGCGAAATATGTAGTCTGAATCAGAGTCTTCACTTGATGTATTGCGTTCGGGTTTATGTAGTTTTGGATCATTAGAGAGACTAGATACGCTGGCTGTACCTCACATGATTTTAATTGAGGTCGTACAGCAGAGGATAAGTTGTGGATATGACCACTTACTTTGATTTCCAGGATTAATTCCGTTCATTTTCACAACGCTCAAGTAGCAATCGTTGTGATGTTTTTGAGGTTCTCGCCAAATCATAGGTGTTTCGAACTTTATTGCATTCCTTTTTCCATTGGATCATTGTCGCAGACACATAATATATTTCCGGCCCACAACATGAGGTACCCATGGCTTGTTTTGATTGCACAATGTTATTTTACGCAGTTCTTTTGGAGGCTGATATAGGTTTTCGATATTTTTCAAAGATATATTCGCCACAAATATAGCAAGAACAATCAGGATTATGCAAATAATGTCTTCTTGTCGAAGCCATATCTAAAACAACAAGAAAATATATCTTACTTAGTGTCCGTCGAAACATGAAAATCAAAACAAAATTTGTGAATGCAGGTAGTGAGCTGTAACTCAAAAACAATAAACACTGTTGGCATATTCGTAAAACGCACACCGATCTGAGCTAGAAACAAAAAGAAATCAGAGGAAGAAAACAATTTTTTTTGTTGGCCTGTTTGAGCACGATTTGTTGCGTGCTATGACCGAGCTTCCAATTAATTTCTAGTCACTGTTAATGACCCAAATGAGATAAGTGTAAATACGTCCTTACTACGAACTCTGACTTCCAAGTTTCCAATAGTAATTGTAAAATTTTTATTCAATTTGAGGGAGAGGAATGAAAGTTGTGTATTAAACTGAAAGAGAATATCTAGATATAAAAGAATACGCGTACACATGGGCCGAAGGTACGGTCTTGTCAAGAAAGGCTTTGGTGTCAAAGTATTGATAGTTTATTTGGAACAAGTCATAGTTTTACATAATTACGCTTTTTTCTAATACACCCAATGTGTTAATTTTGTGTAATTGTTACTAAATCCTTGCTCTTGTCCGGGTATGTGTATTAAATTATCATTACTCAAATTAACAGCCTTCATCCCTTCTCCGATATTGCATATAATGTTAGCAATGTCATTCTTATGACCTCATAATGCTAATACTAGTGATTACAAATAACCCGCCCCAGAAGATAATAGAATTTGACACTGTGATTCCTCGGCGTTAACATAACGCACACCATATGCACCCAATATAATTGGAGGGCTAACGGAAGCCATAATAATACGCGTAATGATAAAATAAGGGTGCAGTCCGGTCCTATAACCGTCCGGCGAATATGTCACGCGACACCCCATAAACACGTCAATTGACAATTGAATTTTTGCGGTAACGAACCCTTAAACGACTCCGTAGCCGACGTAAATTTATCAGCGAATCATAAATTAGAAACGTGTTCTCCATATATCAAACCTCGCAACGTCGTTACAGCCGTGACGTTTTCAGATGAACGGGGATCCGTTCGAGTGTGGCTCCCTCTCTCTGGTTTCGTGCCCAAATAATTATGCCAATTTCGGGAGTGCATACGCGACTGCCGCAATCGCGTTCGACGTATGTATGTATAGGAGTAGTTGGTTCCCTCTTGTCACCTGATATGTTTTATTCGTTCGTGCACTAATTATATCCATATTAATTTAACCCACACTACCACCCAGTTCTTCTCGAATGGGTAAATACATATGTATATGTGTGTCAAGTTTTGGAATGTTTACAGGATGTATGTAATAAATACATTTTCAATTGAATTGCATGAAGTTATCGATATCTTCAAAGCAATTGGTTATAACAAGGCCACATTCGTTACGCTCGAGTTCTCAAAATAATTCTGTATGCGCAACCACGATATGTCATTCGAAATTTTACGCTACATTGGGCTGAATAACCAAGCGATTTGTTGCTTTGGGTTTTTCTCGCTTAGGGATATTAGTGTGTAGCCGCAAATGTATCGCCTTCTTTACAGGGACCAGGTTTGGGTTCCCTTTCATTCGTTATTTATACCAGCAATCTCTCATTAGGAGTCAGTAATCAGGAATTTACTTGTACGTTTCCTTCCATCCGACAAAGTACGTTCCGCTTTGCATCAACTTAGCAAAGACATCGAAAATCTAGCCAATTTAAGTGCAAATGAGTCCTCATAGATACACTTTTCAACTTTTTGCAAAGACAGAATGAAAACCTTTAATATGGTTACAGTTACCGCCAAGGACAAGCAGCTGACACCAATTGAAACAGCTAAGTATTTGGGACTTTTGAATGATACAAAACCAAGACTACATAGATAGGGACCAAATTAATAAGGTGATTGAAGCAGCTTATCGCAAGATCAAGGCTATAGAGAGTCTTCAGCAAAGCACCCAAGTAATCTTTGCAGCAAACTTATCCCACTCCACTTTAAGTATTGTGATACTTTGTATGGTTAATGTATTTATGGTTTCGATAGGCCGAGAATAGGGCGCTTATAGAACTTGTGTCTCAGATTAGTATTTGGTGTTAGAAGGTACAGAAGAACTTTACATGCAATGTGTATATCTCAGAAAATTATCACATCAAAGCAACCGGCTTATTTATTTTATAAAACTAGTTTCACACAGATGTTCATCACCTTCTAGCACCTCTTTATCATTTTGAAATTTTTAAATGATCATTCAGCTATCGGATATTTTCTTTCTATAATTTTTGATTTACAAGTTTCATAGCAATCCATCGTCTAACAGTCATCGATATTATGCACATGTGTGCAGATACGTGTCTGTTAAATCTAGCAACAATTATTTCCTATGTATATTCGCGCTGGTTGAATTGAATCCGTCTGGTTCACTCAGTCCCTAAACTAGGTAATTATTTCTTCTATGTAACAATAAGTCCAACTAGTGACAATCAATAGTACTAAAATTCCTTACCACAAGAAAGAAAAATACACAAAAAGGACTTCGAACAGCATCAGAAATTTTTAATTTAAAATGTGCAAAAGGATAATAATATAATAGTAAGTTCTAGTATCAAAGTTGTGTAGGTATACTGAAAAATTAAGAATTTGGTAGCGATGACAAAAAAGAATATTGGCGAAAATAAAGTATGCTGACTCTGTGGTAATCATTACAACAAAAAAGGTTTACCGAAATAAAAATAAAGTAGTTTCTGCTTGGACAGAGAAACATTTGTTGATATTTTTCGGAAATTTATTATTATTGTCATAATAAAATTAAAATGACAATCCTGGAACAAGACAGAAGAAAGGAAATGAATTGGACCCAAGAAATAGTAGAAATCTCAGAACTCGGGTTGGTACCTTTGTCAATTTGACAAACGACAGTATAGACGTATAGAGAATACAAAACAGCATGTATTTAATAACCAATCACATATTACTATTGACTTTAATAAAGAAAATGCATGTTTACACTATACATCTGGGATGAATCATTTATTAGATTCATCCAAAGTAGGAATCTATCTTCGTTCTTCGTGGAACTTTTCACCGCAGATGAAAAGTGTAAATCCTTAAACACGCATAAATGAAGATTCAAGTTCATTATTATGGGGAAATCCTGTATTTTAGGGTTTGTATAGATGACTGAAATAATATTATCCTATAGGTGATTGTTATTAAATATTAAACCATTAGATTGGTCTCAGAAATAGCAACACGTCACTAACACTTAATAAAACTTAAAAACACCCCACACCCTATAAATATACAAAACTGAACACCCAGTTTTGTATATTTATGCGGTGTCGGCAGTAACGCAGCGTTACTGCTAATGATTGCGATCTCGTTGCCGAAATACGTATACAGATTATATATATTTATACGGTGTGGAGTGTATCGAAGTTTTACTAATTGTAAGCATGATTAAACCATTTTGTCATAAGAAATAGAAAATTATCGAAGTATAGAACATAATATAATAAAAATAAAAAGATAAGCACAATGGATATCGACATAATAAACAAGACACGACATAGTAAATGATGCAGGCAATTTCAATTTATTCAAATTATTTGAAAATATTTGACATCGTTGAGCGGTAGTAAGTCAGATCCCTATTATACGTTAATTCTGTAATCAGGGATAAATACAAAAACTCCCATACGAGCCTGTGCGGTGTTCTACGAGGCGAGTGGACTATAGATCGAGCACAGAGAAATATCTTCAACTAAGTCTCTAAAATTTCGCATCTAGGGACGCACGTGTGCTTCTATCTGTATGGCTTTTTCCACTAAAATCATATACCACAATCAGAAAGTTTTAGTTTTAGTATGGGGATCTTTTCCTTCTCATAAGATGATCATCGCATCGATGCTGATTCTCAACGATATGTGGTGTGGTGGGACCCGACACGGCCATGAGATTCGCATTCTATTGCAACCATTTGTTAGGCGTGTATCACTTGATTCTACGCCCATACATACTACTAGCACATATCTTCAAACATGTTTCTTTATACTATCGAAGAAAAAATACTTATAAATATAAAATGGTATTACGCCGGTAGTAGTTTAAAGGAAATTGTTGGGCGATTTGCTTTTGCATTCGAGAATCGTCGTATTCCCACCGAACAACGATTGCTGAATATTATTTGTAAGTATGAGAAATATGAATACGTGACAAACTGTAGAAAATGTTTACATTTGAGTGGCGAGGACCCGAAAAATCGCCATATTAACGAAGAGCGACAAAACCAAGTAGCAATCTGCGCTGTAGTTGAAAACAAAGGTAATCAAATAAGTTTGTGCGGTTTTTGCATAAAACAGAGTGCCATGAATTTTTTTAAATGGCTGATCGATAGCACTTGTTTGTTATCTGTCATCTGCTTTAGTATGAATCCTTTTTTTATCGGATACATACACATTTTGTGTTTCTTTTTGTTATATCCTAGTTTTAAATAATTGAAAATGGCAGGAAACACAACTTTAATTCGAAGTTGTTTACTCTATGTAGATCTTTTTGATCTAAAGAAACAGACTACCTTCATTAACAGCAGTGTCTACAGCAAAGGTTCAGCTCAGGCATATTGTGTGATGTAAACTTTGTACTTACCAAAAGCACCAAAACATCGTTTAACTTTGTATAATTTTCAGCTATCATTCGCTTTTTCTCGGGTTTATCAAAAATTGTTTGATTCTTGAACGTAGGCCAATACACTTCGGTTTTCCCAGGTGCTAACCAATTATTACGTACTATGCCAATGGTGCCCCCATCAACTCATCAAATCGCACAACCACAAATGCCATATTTCCGATTCCGGATGGGGCCAAACCGCTATTTTTCACGGTGTTTTGTCTTACAGAAACGTTTAATAAGAACAATGCTATCAATGCGGAGAACCGATTCTTGTCGATCGGTATTTAGAGAATCATGTCCCTCTCTTCTCTCTTTTTGTATGAGTGTGCTGTATACGCAAAAAAATATGATGGGTATTTTGATCGCAATACTGAATTTAACAGGACCTACGACACGAGAGGTAGACTCAATAAATCAGCCCAGTATCAAAAAAACTCCCAGGTTCAGCTGCGTGAAAGTTTTTAACAAATTACCCCGATACTTGCGAGCGTTGGATTTTTCGCGGTATAAAAAGGAAGCTAGAAAGTATTTTACTGAGCATTGCTGATTACTTTGGTTCAATAGACGTGGCGGGATAGTAACTGCAACAGTTAGATATACAATTAATATCCATACTATATTTTTTTTATATATGTGATAATTTTTAATTTGACAAAACCGATATCATATGATCCAATGGTGTATTCACCACTTTATTAAGTATATTATTATTATTATTATTAAAAAGTATGTTTTAACAGTTTTAACGGATTGCGGATTTATAGCGTGTTTTACGTAAGAGTTGCTGTGATCCCGCTTTCTTCCAATTTAGCCAATTGGGATTGACTCCCTAATTATTTACCAGATCTCAATTTTAAAAACCTATTAACAAACATCTTTAATTTTAGAACACTACTCTCAAACGTCGTTTTAATGCTGCTGGGATAAATTAAAGTAACTTGTGTTGACATAAGCGAGTATCAGTAAAAACTTGATAATTATACCCGATTGCATTTTATATTTCACTACTCAAACATAAACGCTTATTTTGGTAGAAATGTCACGTGTTATTTACGTGTTAAATTGGTAATAACCAGTACGTCTTGTACCAATCAAAATACAACGTGAAAAATACGTGATGAACGTCCGTCTGTTTGTGAGCTTTATATTAGACTGTTTTGTTTCGTTGCCCAAACAAGTGTTAAAACATGGTTACCGGCAGTAAACTCGGAGTAATTAACGATGATATAACTCGAACACTATAGATTATAGAAAATATAAACGTAAACAACGAGTAGCTAATTACAACTCAACACATGCACCGGTTAATGAATCCTTTGATTTGTTTCGACTGGTTCTCGTTTAGCGACCTGAACTTCGTCGTAAATAAGAGCAACGGCCCAGCGGTTATTTACGAACGCTCGGTATACGATTTTAATTAAGCGCTAATTATATTTACGCAAACGCGAAAATAATAAATTTTCGCGTCGCACTATACCTTAGACACGCTGCGTACTGTGCACGTATGTGTCCGTGTCGGTCGAGAAAAGATGCGTGCCCAACTACTATACATCATTTTTCCCGCTCGGCACAAGAGAAATTAAAATTATACGCATACTTCGGATTGAAAGAACGAAAAATACAACGTTGACTTGTGCATCTAATTCGGCGTGCAGCCACGGTGGCGCCACCGTTGATGACCTTGTACGACATCCGGACCAAAGCGTCGTAACTCTCTAACTACCCATTTCTACTCGTCTCTCTCACAGCTCGTTTTAATGGTCATATACAGAGTGTTTCAAAATATTAAGAATAGTAAAACAGTGTCAGTTTTAAATATTAGAATCCGGCGATATTTGAATTATCTATTTGTAATAATAAACTTAGTTTCATTTGAAGGATATCTGAATAATTTATGCTTATTTTTAATAGGTACTTAATGAAAAGCAACATATCCTGTATATGCGCCGCTTGCAAGTCGGATATTTTTCTATTTGAGTTTCGAATTCAAATCAGATGGATCCGCAGTTGAAATTTAAATGGAGCGTGTGGACCGCCCTCGGAGCTTTTCTCGAATTTCGTGTAGTGGTAGTTTCGTCGAATGCGTTCGTGTGCGTCGATCACTAGCATTTATGACGTTTCCGTGCGACGGAGTGAGACGGACGTGAATCTGTGCAGCAAATGTTGAAGCGCCGTCAAAGGGAATATCAGATGTTTTCGGTTCTGTGTTGCGGTTGTAGGAAATGGGAAATATTATGTTTTATAACCGCAGCTTTATGGGAGAATGTTTCGGTTGCGGTGGCGCGTTCGTGTTTTGTGTTTTGCGTCTACCATTATTGTCGTTTGTATATAGTTTGCCGCGTTACCGTACACAAACAGTTAAACGTCTAGTCTATCGATTACGTCAGGTCCTGTAGTCAAATAACCTAATGGCATCATAAAGTTTGCGTTGGCTTTCACTGCCAGAATTAGTGATAGGGTACATGGCATAATTATTAAGTTAAAATTAATCTCAAGCGGTGCATAATATAAGCTCGGGTACCTACGTGCAAATTCCGGATAATTAAGAGTTAAATCACATGACCGCAAATGCTTTCTCATTGGTGTGATGTCATTGTTAAGTAGAGTAAATAAAATCCGCCAGTGTCAGTCATGTCACATAATAAAATTGTAAGCATAGTAGCTCTTCTTCAAGCTATTTATATTTACTATCACAAATACATACATTATTTACATGTAATATATTGCTAAATTAGAGCTCCTTGCTAATCGTAACGCCAATCTTCTGTTTTTAGAATTCTTGGCAAAACTAAGAAATAATTTTTCAAATTAGCATTTTTTGTAAAACCGTATCGAGAGTATAAAGTATGAACATAGCATGAGTGTTTGTTTATTTACTTAACCTCAGCTTAAGTAAGGTGCACCACGGCGTCACGTCATTGAGCACCGGATTGTATTTTTGCGGGCATTTTGTTGTTTGGAATGTTTTTTTTCTTACTTCACAAACACGTTTTCAAATCGTTCATATATACTTATATATATTAATATTATTTAAAGTCGTTATTTATAGTATTTATATTCCAACAATAATAATACGAGGGATGTCCGGTTACTGAGGTACATTTGTGAATTACAGGCAGACTGCTTTATTTATAGAAATCAAACATACACTAAGTAAAAGCGTGAACTGTTAGCTACTTTTTAACATAATCGCCGCCAAGGTTAGGGCACTTATCCCAGCGAGGCGCAAGCTTCTGTTGTAAACCCTCTTCCTAAAAGGTGCGATCCAAATTTGTAAAATACTGCCATACTTCCTCTTGAACTTCGTCGTTGTCTTCAAACGTTCTACCCGACAAATGAGCTGGATTCTCATCCGTTTTCGTTGCCGTTCAAAGCTATTCGTCCACTTTTGAACTGTTTACACCAAAGGCTACCTTGTTTTCGACTCATACCGCCTTCTCAGTCTTCAGTATCTTTTAAACGAATTTCGGTAGGTGTTTCATTATTTGCATGCAAGAGACGAATGACCGCTTGTACTTCAAACTTGGAGTATGTTTCGATCGGAACTGACATTGTGCAGTTGTCACCGCACACCTTGTACTGAACCTAAGGCAATGACAATAGCCACCTATGCAGTACATATGCACATCTAAAATCCATGCAAGATTGAACCTGATCGGAGCGACATAGGCGGTGTGTCGCACAAACGTACTTTACCTTGGTACGATCTAATTCATACTGTGTTAGGTTCCTCAAGAAACGAATTGCTGGCTTATGGCAAAACCTAATTATTTCACAATTAAAAAATCTATAAGCAAGCAACAAAAAATATAGTAAGCATCATTGTGTGATGTTATTGTGTGAGAGATGATTAATTTCGTGCTATAAAGAATAAAAGCATAAATATACACTTTGAAAAAAATGACAACAGAATTATTTTCCTGTCTCGCATCTATCCAATTAATGCTTTAATTGCAACTTCAAACATTTAGAAGCACATGCAGGGGGGTGTTGATAAAGTACGGAACAAAAGTCATAATTTTTGAGAAAAGAGGTCGGAGACGTCAACTTTTCATTTTAAGATGCTATTTTCTGATGCAAAAATATAACTGATTTCGTCATTATTGTGGTGAAGGAATCAGAAGAAAATAAGCAATTATATGTAGTGCTGAGAGAAAACCGTAAGAATTTATTAAGAGAAAAGAAAAGAAGGAACAAAAAATTATTGGGAAAATGGAAGAGAATTATGAGAGGAAAGAAATACGTAGTCTGCAAATGGAAGTGAGGGGAGAAAGGTAGAAATGTCAAAAAACATAAGAATAGAGAAGGTGAACATGTAGGAGAGATTGGCAGTAAGTTAAAGCTATGAAAAGAATATTCTGACGAATTATTAAACACGTAGAAGGAAGAGAAGCAGGATTCTGGAAGTAACATGCAAAGGGAAGAAAACGTCGATCAGATAGGACCCCCTACGTCAGCAGATATAAGTCACATGGTTAGAATTCTTAAGAATAACAAGAGCCCGTGCAATGAGGGTGTAATAGAAATGTTGTAGAAGGAGTTGACGAAATGTAGGCACATCTTGTTGGAAAGAATTTGGAGAATAGAACGCATACCAAGTGCATGGTGTGTATCGATGCTACGTGCTCCAAGAAGAGAGACAAAAAGGAGCATATAAATTGTGGGAGCATAGCGCTGATAAATGCGACATGTAAACTGTTGGCGATTTATATAAAAGATAAACTAGTTGTAGACGTGGAAAATGTACTCGGAGAATACATAGAGCTGCTTTTAGAAAAGGGATGTCAGTGATAGACCCTACATGTACTCTGAGGAAATTCAGGCGGACAGCTACGAATACAAATTACACACGGTGATAGCTTTTATCGACTTCAAACCGGCATACGATAGAGCAAATAGGCGACGATTATTACACAGTACATTCAATGGGCTAGATAAAGCTTACCTTGGAGATAACAGAAAGCAATGTGCAAATAGAAGGAGATTGGTCAAAAAGGAGGACAGAGACAAGGAGATCCACTATCGCCCATGCTGTTTAATCTGATTCCGGAGAAAGTGATCCGAGAAGCCAACATCAATAGGTCTGGTACGATATACGACATCAATGCTTGGCATTTGCAGATGACATCACGATAATGGCAAGAAGCAAACGAGAGCTCTAATCAGCGTGTGTTAGACTAGAAAAAGTGGCAGAGTAGTATGGACTTCAAATAAATTAACAAAAAACGAAATATATGGTCTGGACAAAAAACGAATATACGACAGGTGGTTATTTGAAGATAGCGACAGAAAGAGAGGAAGCGTACACGTTTGAGTAAGTGGAGAGTTTTACGTGTCTAGGAACAGTGGTTACGAGACAACCTAGTGTTAAAAGCAAAATGTAAGACCGTTTAATGGCAGCAAACCGAAGTATCCACTCACTAAAGAGATTGATTCATACCAAAATATTATCCCACAATTTAAAGCTACGAGTACACAAAACAGTCATAAGACCTATAGTAGTGTTTGGAAGTGAAGTATGGACTTTAAACAGTAAAGTAGAAGATGTGGCAGAGGAAAGTGTTAAGGAAGGTTTTTGGAGGAAAAAGAGTGGGAGACCGATGGGAAAAGCGAACCAACGCGAAATCCTACAGATTGAGTTTGTTGGGACATAAGTACGGAATGCAGGAGGACCTGATTCAAAGGCAAATATTCATGGCTGCTATAGGAGGGAGAAAAGAAGAGGAGGAAGGAATTTCGTAACATTGCAGTAGATATCGAACTGAGTGCGTCTCTGGAGTTTCCGTGTACGTACATACATCGAAACGAACCGATTTACTGAAAGGTGAGGTGCCTCTCCCTGGTTATTGCATTACATGTCTATTACGTGTTTGTAAAGCAGTAAAAGTAAAAGTTGCGAAAGTTAAAAAGACGGAATGAAGACCCAATAGACTTGTTAGATGAACTCTAGGATGCCATCCGCTCCACAATATAACCAAGCGGCCGAGGTGGAAGGAGTGATCGACGACTCAGCGGATGACATCATTTCGCCAAGTAACCCAAGTAAGTAAGACTCAAGGGTATATGCCTAATTACTTGCTTGATGTGATGATCGTTAAACTGGTAACATCTAGAACCCATTACTTAATGTTTACTACAAATAAAATTATAAGTAAACAAGTAACCATATTGCTGTCATAAAATTTGGATTGGTATCAGTTGCCCCAATAGTTCAAAATTTGTGAATACTACTTATTACATTAGAGCTGCATATTTTTAGAGTTCCTTAACACTAAATTGAAGATATATGAAAAATTCCTGTAGATAGAGGTTTATTTACGCAAGCTCTCAAAAAAGAAAGGTAAACATATAAATAGGAATAAAGGGCGAAGTTAAAAATTAAGGGGCGTGATATCAATCATTCATACATATCGGAGTGCCGCTTAAATCTAAAATTTTAATATAAGATAAACAATAAAATGCAAGAAATATAGTCACTAAAAGTAAATAGCAGCAACAATTACGTGATACGTTGGCTAAGAAGGTAGTTGCTGCCACCTGAGTTTTAGGAAATAAAATTATTATAATTGCAAACATTTTGTACCTGATTTCAATGACTTTAATTTTAGGCCAGAGTCTGCTTATAATTGGTACTGAAATTTCAAGGTGTTAAAACATTGTAATAGACATTTTCATAATACACCTCCACATTTGCTACAACTCTTTTATATCTGCAAATGACATTTTCGTTCTCTTTTGTCTTTAAAAGTTTATCTAAAATATTTCAATTATTTGACCAGTGCATTATACATGTTAGTTTGTTGCCTTCATTTTAAACGCTTAAAGTATGAAAAAGAATAAAGTTTAAGAAAATAATCGCGATAACTATCCAGAATAAATATGTGTATACATTTCATACACATAATGTCATAAACTCCAAAGAAAAGTAAAAAATCCCCATTAGTATGAATGCAAAAAATTGAAAACCAAAATGGCATTGAACAAAATATGTCCCAAAATATTGCCAATTTACATGCATCTTTTTTTCATCCCTCTACTCGACTAAGAGTTTACCAGAAATAATGAAGAGATATCAGATCAGGTCCTACATAGAATTCATCAACAATGCGAGTTAATGCGTTACTGTCATACTCAATCAGGCTAACAATCATTACACAATTCGTCCCTTAAACATAGGGTGCGTTTGAAGGACGGCATTTCCTGGGATGGCACGTTAAGGGTCTGCGTAACAGCCCGGATTATTAGGGGCACTTACACGTCATCAAAGAGCATATGTTCCGGCAATAGATGGGGTTGTAGTAGCTGTATTATCTGTTTGCGATCATAACGAAGGCTTTGAGATAAGTAAAGGATTATTTATATTTTGGTTGGTATCTCGTTTTTTTTTTTGTGTAGAAATAAATTTTCTCTTGTTAAGGTGTGGCATTGATAATTTGATTAAGATAACAGCAGCCAGATATTTTAGAATAATTGCCCTTCCCGGGAAGAAACATGCGAGGTAAGAGTTTTGTTGGCAACGTGTATTTTCCAAATCAGCACATTTGGGGTTACCCATTGTTACAAAGATAACAGAGGGATCCGTTGAAAGGTGAGCAGGGTAACTTCACTATTTAACTCTTATGTTAATCATAATACAAATACTTATCTATATGAGTGTTTTAATAATAAACTTAAACAGGAAACTGATCCCATATTGAATGAACACAAAATTTAGCAGTTGTTAAGAAGAAGACAACTGTGTTTTTAATGGTATTTATCTGTTAATTTTATTGGAGCAGAAGTTTGTTGCAACAGGAAACAGAAGAAGACAAACATGATTATATAAAATGTATACAGCCGGCTGAAGTGTTTTTCTACATCACCTTCCAGACATCAATGCAGCTGACTTGTATTATAAAATATATACTGAAGAATATCGCAGAAAAATCGTGCACAATTCTGCTACTGTAAGTCTCATAAGGAATAATTACCCCTGTCACAAGGAAGTATAGGCAAATGAATATTTATCGCTTGCATTTATGTAGTCCGCATCAACGTTTTTTTTTTTGGTTTAGCTTTTCAAATGGAACGTACGCGTTTAATGGTTTGGAACTTCTACATTCCATTATGATTATAGTTATGCGCTATAATTATTTCACCTATGTTCGTAATAAGGGTAATTTATGATGTAACTTCTAGGCTTAACCAGAAACTAAAGACTAATTTCCCATGGAAAGCAAAGGTTCTCACAAGGTTTTTTCAATGATTTCTATAACATGTATTATTATTGAAACGTAATACTTCTATATAACATATAATATACGTGTATGCGTGCATGTCCATCCAGTTGACAACGATTAAAATGGAAGGAAGAAAAAATAATTCTACCTGTATAATTTCGACGCAAGACGCAACAGCCAGCGTTAATATACGGCATGATGCCTTATAAATAATAATCAGATATCATATCTATCTGGTCGTGTGTTTACATGTGGACATACTCAATGCAGACGGACCACCTGCCGTATTGGAGAGTATTATCCGCAGAAATGGCCGCGAGTGTAGATATTCGAGTACTTAAACAGATGCAAAAATGCGATCGACGACCATGTTAACTTACTTAAAATGCCTGTCAATGCGATACAGATTATTATAAACCGGTAGATGAATTAAATTCATCCGACCAAGGAACATGTTCGGATTCTTCCATATAAGATAGCTGGACGGTGTATGAGAAAGAATTCTATGTAACTCGAGCGGAAATTACGTGGGATTTCGTAATTTTTTGTCTAATTGTTGCATTGCAAAAATTGTGTGTGCAGTCACGCGTGTTGGTTATATTAAAAGTGATAGAGTAATGAAAGGTAACGAATTCAGTCCAAAATACACACAGTCCCGAAAAAATGCAATTACACACGTAATCACACTATTTATTTGCATACTTATCCCCATATTTTCTACTTTTTTTCTTATATATATGTCTGAGTTCAGCCATTAGTATACGCATCTAGAATAAACGGAAAAGAATTTGACCCCAAAAGGAAACGAACAGGTTCTAAGTTGTTGTAGGTTAGGTATAGGATACGGTGGCTTAAAATAAATTTAAGTTAAAAAATACCCCTTACCACCTTGTTGAG
>JARFOC010001158.1:640752-699766 GCA_031763485.1 Osmoderma eremita | reverse complement strand
ATTAAAAATTGCTGTATCTGTCGATTTATTTGGACAGAAACCATGTTGATTAATTGAAAGGTAATTAAATGTATTTATTAGCAAATATAGGTAATAGGCTAATAGGACGGTAGTTGCAAAAGTTGTTCCTGTCACTCTTCTTAAAAAGAAGTTTAACAGTTGAGCATTTTAGTTTTGGGGGAAATATGGCTGTTTCAAATGAAAAATTTATAAAATAGGTTAATGTCTTGCCGATAAAAGAAAGCGAATATTTTATGATAAATGATGAAACGTGATCATAACCAGTGCAGAAAGTAAAGTTCATATTCCTAACAACAATGCCAACATCCTCTGCAAGTGCAGCGTCAATAAAAAAGGAATTCGTATGTGATGTAAAGTATGTATAGAATGAATGCTATAGAAAAGGCGTGTTGCAAGAAATAACTTAAAGCAGTAATTTTTACTTTAGCATTCTAATGTAACAAGCAAGTATTTCAATATTTTATTGATAATTATTATGAAACTAATTTCAAACTGCACCCACATTGCGGCAGAAAATACATGTTTAAAATCGTTGCTTTGATCTCGACCCAAGTAAAGAAAGCGCAGCAGTCTCTTTCATCCCGCCGTTTCATCTCCCTCCCCGGAACTTTCCTTCTACGGCAAATTAAAGCCATCAATATCGGCGTGCGAAAGAAAATTAAGAAATTTCAGAGAGCGCGACTCAGCGCCACAGTCACGTCAAAGATATATCCACAGTGTGCGAAGGAATTAGGAAGTAGTAGCTCGGAGGCAGGCAGCAGGGTGTCGTTAACCATGCACGAGCGACCGCCGATTCTCGGGACCCGTTACTGCAATCTGACGGGTGTTTTATTGCTCGTTTTCGGCTCATGAATTAGCGAAAGAAAAGCAGACGGCAGTGGCACGCCCGCCAGCTCGATAACGCCAAAAAATAATTAATTACCTCGCATCGGCCTTTTTTTTCTCCAGAGGACCGATTCGCCCCCACGTTTTCTTAAGGGGAACGTCAACTTTTCCCCGAAGACTAATAGTCTGCGGCGGATCCATCGCTTTTTTACGCCGCCCGACCGCCACCTACCTCGTTCTAGTCGCTTAAGGCCAAAAATAGCGAACGTGTATTATGTATAGCGGGTGGCAGAGGGACACGGGAGGCAGCGCAGTGTGCTCAAGAGAATCTCCAGATTCCATTTATAAGTCAATTTAGGTGTATTGACAGATGAATTAATTTACTGTCGGATTTAATTTTATGGGAAATGAAAAATAACTACTCCTGAACAATGATTATTTATTTTTGAAATTGGGAAAATGGAATAAGCTTAGGAAGTAAATAAGCATAGAAATTTCAAACGTATACACAGACCAAAATGTTTGAAAAATACACACAATTGTAACACCAATTCCTACAAATTGTTATAGGGTTCGTGACGACGCCAAATTGTCGTAATTGACCCCTTGTTATTGTAGACTACTAATAAAAGCAACAGCAAATATAACGCAATCATTTTTTATAATACATTTCTCCCAACAATTGTGAAGTTAAACGCTAACATTTTGCAGCAAAATATCTAACATAGTGTTGCAATATTTACTCCATAAGTTTGAATTGTTGACAGTTAATGTTTTAGAATTTCAAGTTTATTTGTAGTAGTTTATTATCTGTAATATCAAATAGCATACAGGAGGTACTGTTGTATTGGAGTAATTTTAGCAACAACGTGTAGTGCGCGGATTGCTGCAAATTACTTGATATTTTCGCATACGTAGTAGTAAAAGGGTAATAGAATAAAATGTTCAGTGAAAAGGATTTATTATTTATTACGATAGACCAAAAATTTACACACAACAGATAACAGTACAAACCAAACTTGTTTTTTTTTTACAAAATATTAATATATAGGATATATGTATAAGTTATAACATCAGTTAGAGGTTCAGTTCTAATTTGCAGTTCAAAAGTATAAATAGTTTAAGAGCACTACTTTCATACAATTTGCACAAAATCTAAACATTTTCCTTATTATAGAATACACACTTTTTCTTTTATTAGATGCCGTACTTTAGACGTTCTTCAAACAGGCATACGTAGGGCATACACACTGAATGGAATAAATTCAATAATAAGGTAAATAAATATTAGCAGCAAAATATATACTTCCCAATTTATTTATTTTACTATATTACTGAATTTATTCCTTTCATTGTGATCACACAGTATATATAGCACTATTCTTATAAAATGTGTCTACAAGACACAAATTTGAAATCATTCTTAGAAGTAAGTAAACAAGGGACATAATCATGAAGATCTTCAAAAGCAATAGCAATTAGAGATTCGGTCTTAATTTGCACTTCAAAAGCATACTAATGTAGGTTAAAAGTAATAGTTTCATATAACTTATACAGAAACCAAGTATATTTTTTATTATAAAGCACAATTCTTTAAATTTTACCAAATACAGGGACTTCTTCATAATTTAGGCATATTAATGTATTTGATTTATAGGTGGTACCGTTTCGTTCTACCCACGTAGTTTCATATATTCAATGTCGAGATTAGGAAAATGCAAATTATATACACGACCTTGTGGTTTTTTAAGATTTAATAATAATAATAATACAATATCGGTTTATTTGCCCAACAGGCCAAGGCCCAATTACAGAACATATAAAGAAGTACAAGTACATATATCAAAATACAACTAGCTAACAATAACAAGAAATCAATATAATTTTATGACAATACCATTACAGAGAAAAGAAATTAATAAATAATATACAAACTAAGAACTAAGGGCAATTAACTTCTAACACTACCAATGAAAACATCTGCATAAAAAAGATTTGCATTCTGAGCCATGTGTGTAAGTGGAGCCTTGAGGAAAAGATTAGTTTTTGGGGTGGGATATGTAAATGTTGACACAAAGCGTGACGACACTCTAAGGACATTAAAGTTAACATTAGACAACAGGTCTGAACAGTCAACAGTACCATTCACAAGTCTATGCAAAAACCGTGCACTATGAGATGTTCTACGCTGAGCCAGCGATTGCATATTGTGCTTATTTAATAGTATATTATAGTCCGTATTCCAATCAGGATAATTTCCAGTTATTTTAAAAGATAAAAATTTGAAAAAAAACGTTTTTGAACACGTTCAATAACGGTGTTATAAGTAATATAAAATGGATACCAGATGTTTGATGTATACTCTAATTTACTGACAACAAAACGCAAAATATAAAGTTTTAATAACTTGTACATCGGTAAAATGTTTCCTTACTAAAGAAGTTCTTCGAATGAAAAATTCAACTGATAACAAATCTTCAATTGAGCTTTAATTCAATATTTTAGAAATGTATAAAATAAGTTTTTTTTGTGGGAAATATAGAAAGTATTTGTTTCACAAATCACTACTATAATTGTAAGATTTTCAAGACTTTCTACTTTGAATACTGTATGTATATATACAGTATATCTGTAGTTGGGCTAAAGGGATACTGTA
Organism: Osmoderma eremita; assembly: GCA_031763485.1. NCBI lineage: Eukaryota > Metazoa > Arthropoda > Insecta > Coleoptera > Scarabaeidae > Osmoderma > Osmoderma eremita. Next base: position 696,264 of record JARFOC010001158.1, on the reverse strand, counting down.
TTAATTTCTGCTGTATAATGTACTACATCTAACCTATAAATATAGTAGTTATAACACGGCCCTTCTTCCAGATAGCACCGCGTAGATTACAAACGTGTGGAGCATCCATTGCGTTACGAAGAGGAAATGAGCTTTTTAATTGACAGGAATACGTCCGATGCCTTTCTCCGAACGCTGCGGACACACAACGGTATTCCCGCTCGTATCCCGCACGTACATGCAAACACAATACACACGTACACGTTGTAGTAGCACACGCGGAGTTTAAAGCGGGAGAGGGTGAAATCAAAACGAATCGCGCGCACACAAATGAGCAAGCAACGCCAACAACTAGCAGCAGAAACAACATCAACGACGGATAGAGCGGTAGCAAAGCAACCACCAGCAGTAGCAAAAGCAACAGCAGAATCTCTGCGTGTACAGCTACGGAGGAGAGGAGAGAACCTCGCTATTAGCTATAGGGAGAGCGGCCTGTCTCCCCGGTTGGGGCGCATATTGGTCTAGCGTCCCTTATGTGTGTCCGCCGCAGATTCCAACTCCTAATTAAGACCGGGGGAAGGGGATGCCCAAGAAGGGATATTGATCAAGTCGGCTGGTAGCGCAGCGAGTGCGACCGAGACGGCGAACCTGACCGTGAGACAAGGACCAGAGAACCGGAGTTATTATTTGGGAGACCGCTTCTTCCTTTTCCTACCGAATATACCCTTTTCCTTGTCGTGCACGTCCCGTACCGCACTCCCCTAACCGCCCCACCCGCTTACCCCACTGCGAGAAGGAATATGTGTGTATATTTGCATGCGCAAAGAAAATTAGCGGAACCGCTGGGGGGACGAATGAGCAGGGCGACTAAGGGGGAGCACACGCGTTCACCCGCCGAAGAAGGCTATAAGGTCACTCTGTATACGACGCGGATGGGCACGACCCCGTGACGAGGATCCGACCCTACCCTGCGGTACTCCCGTACTCCCTCCCTGCCGATCCTCTCTTGTTTCTCTCGCCGGCCCTTCATTAAAAATTAAGATACCGCCGCCCATAATGAGAGATTTGATTAAAAACACATTAGGGGTATGTGTGTATGCGATTTCTAATTTATTAACACGGAATGATACGGCTGACCGTGGGGGGCGACCCGTTACGGGGTTAATCCTCTTTGTTCGGTCGCACCGCGGAATTCTCGTTCCGCTAACCCAAAGCGGAGGAAAATGGATTTTCGGGTTAACCTTTAGTCCTAGTGGATTTTTAATCTCCATACATAGACTTGTTTTCTTCTTTGAGGAGTAACACGTATTCATTTTAGTTTTTGTTTCATTTACAGATCTGACTGCTATAGGAAGGCCCACCAGCTCGAGGGCAATGAGCAAGGTAAACTTTTCTAAATATAAAAATTACGATGAAAAGATTCATAAAACAGTATAGCACTGTAGCAATGCTAAAAGAAGTGAATTACCTTTCTACAGTTATCATCATTTCCAAGTTACTTGTACATGGTTTTCAAGAATCCATTAAGGTATCCAAGGATTTTGCTTAGTTTTCCTCAAAATTCCAGTAAATATCAAGTCATACGGAAATAAACAAAGATCAAAGACGTAAATGGAAGTATATATAATAATGATTACATGATTGATACTGCATTACGTCATACGAACACAAACTTTTTTACGTTATTTTTTCATCCTTATAAATGAAGAACCCTCAAATGGTACATTTATTTGGTTGATTCTTTTATCCAAATCAAATATTTTATGAGTATATACCGCTAATTAATGAGCTCATACAAAGAGCAGCAACAAGGAATGAAATAATAGACCACAAAACGCATTTGCTTTGTTAATATCAAATCAGTAATTACGTATTCCTATTTTTCTAATTTTTTGTAAAAATAAAAATTGATCCTAATCTAATCTATAGAAAGGATTCAAAAAATTTTTCAAGAATCAGTAAAATCTATCGGTAGCATATTCCTATTTTGCTAACTTTTAATAAGAATAAAAACTGACTTCGACTAATCTATACAAAATCATGTGCAATGACTCAAAAATTCTTATCTAGAATCAGTAAAATCTTATCGATAGCATATTCTTATTTTGCTAGCTTTTAGTAAGAATGAAAATTGATTTCGACTAATCTGCACAAGATCGTGTGCAATGATTTAAAAAACCTTATTTAGAATCAGTAAAATCTTAGGAGGACAAAATTCCTATTTTGCTAACTTTTGGTAAGAATAAGAATTGATCTCGACTAATCTATACAAAATCATGTGCAATGACTCAAAGGTACTTAATTTTGATAGCTTTTAGTAAGAATGAAAATTGAATTCGACTAATCTGCACAAGATCATGTGCAATGATTGGAGAAACCTTATCCAGAATCAATAAAATCTTATCAGTACCATATTCCTCTTTTGCTAACTTTTAGTAAGAATAAAAATTGATCTCGACTAATCTACAAAATCATGTGCAATGACTCAAAAATAATTATGCAGAATCAACAAAATCTTATCGGTAGCATATTCTTATTTTACTAACCTTTAGTAAGAATGAAAATTGATTTCGATTAATCTGCACAAGATCATCTGCAATGATTGAAAAAACCAGAATCAATAAAATCTTATCAGTACCATATTCCTATTTTACTAACTTTTAGTAAGAATAAAAATTGATTTCGACTAATCTATACAAAATCACGTGCAGTGACTCAAAAATACTTATCTAGAATCAGTAAAATCTTATCGGTAGCGTATTCTTATTTTGCTAGCTTTTAGTAAGAATGAAAATTGATTTCGACTTATCTGCACAAGATCGTGTGCAATGATTGAAGAAACCTTATCTAGAATCAGTAAGATCTTATCAGTACCATATTCCTCTTTTATTAACTTTTAGTAAGAATAAAAATTAATCTGGACTCATCTATACAAAATCATGTGCAATGACTCAGGAATACTTATATAGAATCAGTAAAATTTATCGGTAGCATATTCTTATTTTGATATGTTTTAGTAAGAATGAAAATTGTTTGAACTAATCCATGTGCAATGATTCAAAAGAACTTATCTAGAATCAGTAAACAGAAACAAAAGAATTGTTTATTTAACCCCAGTTCAAGTAGTAAGTAAGTAATCATAATGATTCATTTAAATGAAAGAACTTCTACCAAAGTTACCAAAATTAATTATGCCGTTTATTTGTTAATATAAGATGTAAACTTTATCGCTAAAGCAGTTGATTCTTGGGCTTGTGTTTATGCAGACTATTTTATTTGTTTGTGCTGTGTATTGCACGCCCATAGATTATCAAAATTATTTTTTAAACACCCTTTATAAATAAGAAAGATCAAAAGTGCCAAAAAACATTAATTGCCTTTGCTAGTATTGTGATTCCAGCAATAAATCATGCGCCTATAATGGCATTTTTACGGTTAACCCTATATAAACATCACATAGTCCGTCTTTCAAATTTTAACAATGTAAGAACATCTGTACAAGGACCCATTAGATAGAAATAATCATATTTCAAGATACTATACACTTTTCTGCGTCAGGAAGGGAAAAAATGTAACTAAAAAGTAATAACAATCCAAAAATTCCGCCTTCGCGTAGAGTCTGTGAGAAACTCTGTACGCAAAGGCGCTGGGACTCGAAGTCACTCGAACGCGAAAATCCCCTAATTATGTTGATTGAATGTGCCATTCTCGAACGGAAATTCGCTGCTTGTTAAAATTATTTAATACGGAGAGACGCGAATGATGAAAACTTTTAATGGGCCGCTTTGCCCAATATAATGACGATAGGAAAGATAAATATTTTGGCCTGTTTATTTTCGTTCCCCGGGCACTTCCCGACTTCTTCCAACACTTCATGGGATTCCTATTCACGTCTTTCCTTCATACACAATTGGATAACGCGCGAAAACTGCATTCATCCACTCATTCTCTTTTTATTATGATCATTACTATAATACGTACACATTGTATGCATCAATAATGCATAAATCAATGTGTAGCAGATATCCGGAAATTTTCCGTGTTCCCTTTTATTCCTTGATTTAACTGTTTGTTCGGTGACGGTAATAATAGTGGCACGGTAATTTATACACTATGAAATATTAATTTCGTCGGCTGTTGATGGGCAGTCGGTGAAATGCTATCACCATCAAAGCGGCTACGTGTTGACTGCGCTGTGAAAATAATCGAATGCTATTAATTCATATAGTCAATGGCGGACAGATATCTGTCGCTTCAGAGTGCATAATGATGAAGTTGCGTGCCACAGGTGTCGAATCTAATGATATTGTAAAATGCTTTTTTTCCTTTTCGTGTTACTTCTTTCACATGATATGCGCTTCGACAGTAGATTATCTATAAAATCAATACTCGCTTTGCGGTTCAATATACGGTATGTGAAAAAATAAATGTTAAAACTAAGTATGTTAATGAGTAAACTCACTTGCAATTTCAAAATATGTGTACTACTTCTCTTCATCAAAAAAGGTCTCCACCACTGTGCTGTTGTGTCAGTTACACTGATCAACAACACATTTGTCACAAGGAATGCGATAGGTAGTTTCAACGAAGTCGATGATGCTGATTTGAAAAAGTATTTTTCCATCGGACTAAGTGTTCTTGCGAGTCGTTACTCTATTTCTCCAGAACTCCTTGAAAACACTGAATATGGCTTTATTAAAGAAAATAAGAACAATATAACAATCCAAGTTTAGCTAAAAGCTATTCTACCACTTAGCCCACGCTTGTTCATAAAAAGTTACAGTATTTTTAAGTTAAATTACAATTGTGTGAAAACTACTATCATTAGTAACACAATAAACACACTGTTCGGATTACTCCTCCCGCACAAAGTATTAATTAATTCGGAACGACACGTGTTTCGGGAATCCGCGAATTCCAGAAACACGTGTCGTCTCAAATTAAATAATACTTTCTGCGGGAGGAGTAATCCGAACAGTGTGTTTATTGTGTTACTAATGATAGTCCGATAGATCCGAATCTTTATTAGTAACACAAATTCGATAATGTCACAAAATACATAATACATTTTCATAATATATACGTTTAGTGAAACTAGTAGGGCGACATACCTAACATAGATCTGACGTGCCTCTTAAACATAGTCAGTGACATCCGCTTTTTAAATATTGCAACATGTTCATTATAGATAACTACAGCATTATAACTGAAAGACCGCCTAAACATAGCTGTTTTATGTTGTGGTAAGCTCATAGTATCCCTTCCTCTAACATTAACATCATGACTGTCACCACGATATGCAAGTTTAGTTAATAAATGGGATACCCTCCTTTTTGTAATAATTTGTATATGAATACCAAGTAACTCGGTTTTAAAATATCTAAAAAACGTAGCCAGCGCATTTGGATATATTTATAACTAATGTGGTCGTACTTTCGAAGAGAAAAAACATATTTGTAACACGTATTCTGTATAACTTGTAGACGCTTCGTTGTGCAACAATCTAGCCAGGGGTAATACACTAAAATGGAGTATGAAAACACAGACATGATAAGTGATTTTTTAGAAGAAAGCTTATAATTTCTTTATTTATGTACAACGCTCTAAGTCGAATGTATATGCGCTGACATAACCCAGCAGTATGTTCATGAAATCTCAGATCATTGTCCAGAGTTACTCCTAGTATATTAATGTTTTTCAAATGCTATGGTATTCTGATCTATTTTTATTGCGAGTTTTGGTTCTACATGCAACCTATTTCTTTTAGAGCAAAACAAAATGCTAAAAGATTTAACTGGATTTAAATGCAATTTGTGGCAACCCGCAAACCCTCTATTAAGATTCAAATCGCTATTTATATTCATCTCTGCAACATCAACATCAGCCGGATTGAAAGTATACAGCAACTGGGTGTCATCTGCATAGCCTTGAAGAAGTGAATGGCTGGTGACCCGGAATAGATCACCAGTATATAATGTAAATAGCAGCGGTCTCAGTATCGAGCCCTGTGGCACACCCGAACATATAGGAAAAGAATGTGTATCTACCTCTACTGCACATAAGATTGGTACTCGTCGAGAACTTCGTAAAAACCATGCACAGAACATCGCGGGAAAACATGTATTTACAGCGATTCTCCGAGATCAGCGATGCAAAATTAATGAAGGGATATTTGAAGGACCGCAGATTAGAGAGTTAATAGAAGATGCCAAATTCATTGAACTGTTAAGTGATGTTGAAGAAATGGCGTGGCTGTCTTTTAAGAGTGTTTTTAAGAACTTTCTGGGCAATCATAAGGCAGAGAACATGTCACTGAAACAGCATTTCTTGAACGATCATTTGAACTTCTTCCCGGATGATCTTGGTGCCGTTAGCGACGAGCAAGATTGCCGTTTTCACCAACATATCTCGCAACCATTTCTGCCAAAGGACAATATAACAGAAAACGTGGATTAATATTATATTTAATAAAAATAATAAGCTGATGTAAAAAATAAATTTTACATCCACATTGATATTTAAGAAACATTTTAAGGAATAGTCAAGTGCAAAAAAAATTATTTCTCGATGAATGCGCAAGGCCAATTATAATCCACAACCAAAATTGAGCGGTGTTTGTTCGTATATCAGTTGTGAACATTATCTTATGACCAAAACCTCACTTAACATCACCACCTTGCAAAGGTACACATTTACAAAGGTTTTCTTACAATGTTGTGACATAATCCCTGAAACGCATGAGCAAAAGCAAAAACAATTTAATGGGTATCAAGACTTTTCAATTTATCGACTACATGTCGCGTGACTGAATTATTATTATGTATCGGGAAAAGTGCATTTTCCAATGTTTTAACCTCAAAAGAGGTATACTTGCAGTCCTAGCCAACGTTGCCCCATTCATTATAACAATAATTGTAATATATCTATTACATTCGAAAACCTTTTATTCCGCTACTACATTTTCATGAAAATCTATTGGAACTGTTGATGTGAGAAGTCAAGAGAGGGAGACGTTCGTTCCAAAACTCACTGAAATGAAACAGTATTTCAGTGATTAATTCTTTGAAGCACTATACACTTATACGAATGCTTTAAAAATTACTTTAATACCTCATGGATCTATGGAATTAATCTATTAAATTAGGAATCTAGTGCAGTTTCCTTAAATCTAGTACAATTTTTCTTGAAATATAGAGAACATCACTGGTGGCCCTAGGATTAACTACAACAACCCTCACATCAGGAAATTAACTCTATGCCATTCAATAATATGTTATTGCTTTCTTATGATATTAATTTCTGTTCATTATGCTGAATTTCTCAATGCTTGTTTTGACACTTATTAAGCCAAGAAAGATAACAAGTAAACGTCAATAATTTAAGTGTTTATGAATTATTTCCAAAATAATTCTTGTGCAAAAAAATTCCTGGAATATTTCAATTAAAGGTCCCGAATTAGTACCTACACAATTTCAATTATTTTCTCACAAGATCTAGGTCTTGATGATATTGACCAAAATATCCCAACCCCAGTTTGCTAATAATTAAAAATTTATTTATTTAAAAATATAATATAAATAATACATTATACATCTACTAGACGGCGCTATTATTTAGTCTCATCCGTTACTCACTCAATCACTTAACATACTAAAACGCATATTAGACAAACTTCTACTACGTAACTCAAATTCCTGTAAAACGTACCGAATTCCCGTTACCAAAATAGGACAAAAAATTCTCCCCCATTCGTACTCGGCGTGCGAATTCCTGGCGTTAGCGGCACCTTACGTCCGAAATACGGTCCATTACTTGCTATTCTCTGTCGTCCTCGACCTCCGCTACTCAGGAACGAAGAAAAAACACTCGAGCATCATCCCCATTACGTACAAACCCCGAATCCGTTATTTCGACGTATACAACTCCGGTCGAACGGTCGAGAAATAGGACCAGAGGGTGAAGAGTGAAGACCCTCAGAAAGTCCATAAAGGCCCATCTCATATCCGCATATGTTATGTTGGTACATATCTTTCGATAGACGTCCAATTTTTCTCTTGGATACTTACAATAAAAATGTATTACATTAAACATGTGTTGTGTATATTGAATGTGTTGCTTGTTGCTGAACTCTTAAACTTATATTCTTCGAAGAGAATGCGGATATAACACTTTGCAACGTTTAGCTTGAAATTTAATTCTCCACTGCTTGGCGTTTACATTCATACTACCTGTGTTCCGCAGTTGTGAACAATAAAGATACTGCCGTATGTCAAATTGATAAGAGCACCAATCTGCATCAAATTGCGTTTCCTTTTCTTTCTTTGTTTCACCAGTTTTCTTTTCATTTTTCAATTAAATTAGACTGTTAGTTATCAGGTTATCACCAATCCGCGAAATGATATCCCTTAGGAATGTCTTCCGACATCTTAAATGATTAATTTCTGATGTTTTTCGAAAACCCTTTTCGTGTATATTTTACTGTTTTCCACAAATTCCCTTCGAAAAAATGTGCGAGATAAAAATTATAAGTGCTTCAAGCGCCGCATATGCTGCATTGACCAGAAATTACGTTTTTTACAGCTCCCTTTTTGTATCTAATGTCATACATGTGCATTTTAACTGTCATAAACCCCATAAGCTGTGTACTGCATTGGGAGCTGTGTACTGCATTCGGATCCACAGTTGATTGATAATAATATATGAGCGTATATCTTAACTAGCTAAGACATATGTTATATACTTTTATCTCGCTTGCGTATACGTTTGCTTCCGGTTCTTAGATCTTACGCTTGTCTTCACTTTGCCGATCGATGAATGACGTAACTGCAAACATTCGTGATTTTGTTGTCTCATTAATTATCACCGGCTGACCGATGACAGTTAATAGATTTGATAGTCATGAAAAATTAAACTTGTAAATTTCAAAAAGGTTAATTAATGAAATATCCAAATTTATTCTTTGACTAAGGAATATGTAAAATATTTACATATAGTTTATAAACAAAATATTTTAGTTTTTTACTTTTACAATATTCTTTGGTAAAAATAAAATAACATATTTTTCTTCTTGAAAGAAACATTACTAATTTAAAATTTCTCCTACTTGCATGCAGGAAATCCATCATCTATCCCAAAGAGAAATAATTCTTCCTTCAGCACGGAAATCCCGCATGATCCAATAAATACATAAAATAGAACACCGTAAAGCGCGATGTCAGCAGACGCCACGCTATAAGAATTATTTGCGATCGGATTGACTAACTACACCCCCGAGTGTTTTCTGTTTTCCGCACTATGACACCTGTATCGATCTTAATATGTTGGAATTTGGCTTCACTAGGTTTACACCGTAGTATTCTTTGACTTATAACTTTCTTAAAGGAAAAGGAATTAGGTTTAGAAAATGTAAATACAAAAAATTTGACACACAGTTTTAAATGAAGCTTCAAACTATCTTCCTATGTCGATCAGAATACACAGCATCTCTTATCCCCGCAAACCAAGCTTTTCCTTTAAGCAGTTACCGTCGCTGCATCCAGATTTTACTCCCCGAGATTCAGTTATTAAAATCGGCGGCTGGAATTAGCAGTCTCGCGGAGGACCAGGAAGGAAAACGGCACACCAAAATAGACTGTCGCAGAAGACTGACGTGGAAACGTAAAGGATGAAGAGACCCCCGACGAAGTACCAGCCGTCGTGAGGGAAACGCGAAGGGCGGGAAAGTGTAGACCAGGCGAGAGCTGAATAAATTACTGGTAAAACTGGGATATAAAATTTTGAATATGAATGGGAAATTTTGCATCCGTAATAAGCCCTTTTCAGAAACAAAGCACAGCTGACAAGAACATATGTAGATTAGACGGCGGAGACGTCGGTTGACTATAGATAGACGAAGATGGGAAGCGATCGGCAGACGTAAGATGAAGAGGGATGGAGAATCTTATCCGAAATTTGGGGCAATCCAAGGAAATCAAATCGGCATTAAAAAATGTAATACGGACGACACGTTTCGGGATAATTTCTTTTCTGATTTGTTTTATTTCCTTACCGCGTTGTGTTGGGTCTAATACCGTCGCATATTACAATCAATATAACCTCGGAATACTAACAATAACGTACCAGAACGCACATTTCCTTTAAACCAGCGATTCTCAAAGTATGGGTCTCCACCCTTGAAGGCTCGCGTTAAGGGCTGGGAGGTCGCGACAGAAAATTTCCCAAATAAAACAAGAACACGTTATTAAAAGGCTTATTTTCGCAACGTAAATGAAAATATAGCACTTTAGTTTTATCATAACTTTAGGACTACTCTTCCACCTTCAAAAACATTAAAAAACTTAGATAAAACAAGTTACAAAATACAAATATGTTAATGCGACCTAAGTACCCGTTTCTCATAAACTAGCTCCTCCGGGCTTTTTCTCGGTTTTGTTTTAATAGCAGCCATAGATAAGAAACTTAACCAGCATAAATATGATGTTGCAAGTGGAATCAAACCTGTAAGGGTTTCGTTCTCCAGTTCGGTTATTCTTGCATGCTTTTGGTCCAAAACTGATCTGGGTTCTGCTGGAAAAAACTCTAGTTTTAACATTCCATCAAATTTCAATAAGATTTTCTGTCAACACTTTGAAAAAGGTGGTGCAAAAAAGTATTCAGTATCTGTAATTATCATAATTGGTTTGAATTTCCTTGGGAAAATAGTCACAGAGGTGTTTTAAGTAGCCTGCATGTCTACAGAAACTTGCTTAAAGTTTATTATATTGTACTTAGATCTTCCATGACTTCTTGAACGCACTCATATGAACCAAAATTGTTTTTCCCGATTAAAGTGGTCCATAAGTCAAATGCGTTAATTGACTGTGCAATCCACCATTCAAAAGTGCTAGGTGTTCTATATGTCAGCAAGGAAAGCCTGAGATGCCAAAGGGAATTGGAAAAAAGAGCCTATCATATTCTGATATCTCATCTTGTAAGTACATCAAAAGTTCTGATTTTAATTGAAAACTCTTTTCATGACGTTACTCATCGAAAGCCATCCTTTGCTAGAATTTACAATTATAATGACACTTTTCATAACACAATTTCATCATACATTCCGGAAGGTACTTCTCGATGTAAGAAATAGGTCGCCCATGTAGCATTACTTCTTGTATTTGCAAAATTAATAATTTTTTATAAAAAGATTATTTTAAAAAACCAATATCAATCAACATGTGACAATGAGTGCAAGGTCAGTACCTTGTGGGACCTCCACGCTTGCTCACTACTTTTCTTCACAAACTCGTGCTGCATATGGTAGCACAAAGTTTTGAAGGCCAGTCAATGGCGTTTAAATACCGATCCAGAGAACGAGGTCAGTTTTTCACCAAGAGATATTCTACCCCATATCATTACACTATCTTCTTGGAAGCTGCGAACAGTTTGCGATATAGCTAATCGTTCTTGTTCTTCTTGTATCTGACCGCACACCAAACCGGAATTCGTCAGAAAACAAAACAGATGCACTGTTTTGTGATCCCAAATTAAATGTTGCTGCACCCATTCTAATCTTCTTCCGCGATTTCCTCTCGACAAAGCAGGAACTCTCGAAGGATGATGGGCATTAAGACCCTCTGCACGGAGTCTAGTGCTCGCTGTTCCATCGCTTATTAACACATCATGAGTGTCGTAAAGTCGAATCACTAATTCTGTCGCCGTAATGTTGCGGATTCTTAGTGCACAAAGTCCCAAGTATCTGTCATGCATTGGTCGAGTTGCTCTCGTGCGCCTTGTATGACGGTCACACACATCATTGGTTTGCTGATATCTCAACCATAAACGATCGGTGACACTCTTTGAAGTGTTCAGAGCTTCTGCAACGGCCCTTTTAGTTAAACCACTTTCAAGCATTGCAATAGCTTTTAATTGCGTATCATGGTATAAATGATGTCTCTCCATCCTCAATGAATGCTAAAGAAACTGGAAAAGAAAATTGATCGCAAAATGAACACGAAAATCTCAGGATGACAAATCAACCAATCTTACTTTTTTTTTTAATTTCCACTGATTTTTCGGTTAATAAGACCTTATTGTCACTTAAACTATCGAAACACCAGCAGCAAACTCTATTGCCATTCAAAATCACATATTATAAATCTTTGGTTATATATGGCTCGTAAACTACTAGCAAATAAAGCCTTCTCCCCTGGATTATTTTGATGTGTGTATTAAAAAAAAACTAACAAAAATAGCTATATATTTTCAGACTTGTTTAAAATGCCGTCTGGTAAACAAAAACATAAATACTTGAATATGCAGGGAGTGATGTATTCGAAAATTTATTTTGTTGTCACAATTTTTTTGCTTTCTTTTTAAATAGTTCGGATAAAACCCCCTCAAAGTTAGTTCATTCCTTATATTTTTTCGGCAATTATACATTTCGATTACGTAGCTCGGAAAATCTGTCTGAACACTAATTTGTCATTCTGGGAAGAAATTATAAAATCTCCCAAACAAATTGATTCGCGGAAATATTATTTCGATCGAGAGCCGAATCTCCCTAGTACTACGGTGCCTTCAGACATGTCAATCAAAATAATAAACATTGGGGGTGCATATTTCAATATTTACGGTGAAAGCAAAACCCGGGGGCGGAGGCAATGGCAGAGGTGTAGATGGAGCTGCGACTATGCCGCCGTCGGTCGGTGGCGGTGACAGGAAGAATCGTACAAATCAATCTACCCGCAAATGAAACCGGATTTTAACTAGACAACCCCTCGCTCCCCTTATTCGATCAGAAAGAAAAATAAAGCGACCGCCGAAGATTTTTGGGGCGCCTCCGCGAGCGGATTTTATAACCTATTTAAATGCATCGAGACACGTCCGTCATTTTAAAGACGGGGTGAATCGTTAGTCTTCGCTTCGGTGTCTGGGAAAATTGAATCGGTCGGGGCAAGGCTGCCACAGCCGGTAGCCAGGAAGTGCTGGGAATCATTAAAGTCGAATAAATCGAATCTGATCCCTTCTGTCTGTGATTTTTGAACCATCGGATGTCACCCTCTCTTCGCCGAGGGTCAGAATTACCTAATTACGATTGTTCAAATTATGGTCGTACAAAAGAATTCCATTAGATTTAGTCGCCGACGACTTAAGAATTTAAAAATGCTATGAATATACATATAATACAGATTTTGCTGATAATATTATATATACTTACCTATTATTATTACACTATTTGCACACTAAATAATTTTTGATTTGTAATTTTTTTATTGGGAATTCTTTATAATATGAATATGATAATTCGTGTCTTAACATCCCCAACAACTTTACACATTACGCCTGCGCCCATAGAGCGACTTAAGATGTTCAGCTCTCGGCATTCGCCTAGAGAATTGAGGAAAATCACGAAAACCTCGCTCCGAGAATGACACTGGGATATTGGGATCAGCCCCGAACTGATATGCAAGCGTGCAAGCCACTAAACCACCAGCCCGGCAATATTATATTTAAAAAATATTATTGCATTTAAACAAATCTTTATTATGCCAAAAGTAAGTCTGTCTGGCTTCTGCTTATCCCAAATTAAAATTATGTTGTGGGCTTCTGTGATATTTCTCCCAAAAATTAGGGAATTATATTAAATCAAATAAAAATTCTATTTATATAACCAATTTGAGGAATATAGTTTCGAGAACTATGCTTGATGCTTTTTAGACAGAATGATGAGTCGAAAACATGATTAATTAAAGGAATATGTATAAATACCTAAGTATATCGCTCTCTCGGAAGGTTCTTCTCTTTCTACCATTCAAAAATGATTATTTTTTGGTGTTACGTTAAATCTTCTGTTTATGAATTTCATAAAAGGAGAGGACAAATAAAGAGTATCGGAAATGCCACACACCACACCACAATACACTACACCATACCACACCACACCACAATGACCAGTGATTGCAATTCTAATATCGATGAATTACGTACTGAGATTATTCAATGCATGAGAAGCTAAAACAGAATTTGTGAATAGGTTACGACATCGCTTTTTTGAACCGAAAATCGTTTTGAACGTTTATTAACATGTGTGGAAATTAAGTAATGAGCAATTTTTTTATTCGAATAGAAATACAATTCGATATTGTGTCCCTCAAAATACTCGAATACTGGAAAAGCCTTCAGCTAGTTGGTTACAGCCGTTTGGTGTTTTCCATTGTCCCAAAATGACGTCCCTTGAGCTGATTTTTCAATCTCGGGAAGAGGAGAAAGTCAGGCGAATAAGGAGGCTGAAGACCCACAAGAATGTTTTTAGTGGCCAACAACTCGTTTAGTGAAATTGCTTTTTGACAAAGCGCATTGTCGTGATGCAACATCCAGTTGTTCTTGATTTTTGGTCTCACACGCACTTTTCGAGGTTTTTCAAAATCCGTTTGGCCTTGAGATATAAACCCTTTCTGGACGATTCCTTTACTATCGAAAACTCCAATTAGCGTGCATTTGATCTTCGACTTGCTCATGCTCGCTTTTTGAATCTTGGAGAGTTTACCATGCTTTGACGCTTGGTTTCCAGATCGTACCCAAACACCCAGAACTCGTCACCAGTAATGACACGTTACAGAAAATAAGAATCATTTTCAATCGATTCCAAAAAGTCAATCAAGGCACCTTTCCCACCTGGTGCCCTCCTCCTGGTCCCGCGAAAAGTTTTTGGGTCCATTTTGGACAACCGACGATCTGAACGCACACAACGATGACGTTTGTATCGGCTCTTGCAATGGACGGTTTCCGCTGAATCGTTCATCTTCAATCCACTCTTTTCTTTCTGAAAATTCCTTAAACCACCGAAAAACCAGAGTCCTTGACAAAACACTGTCTCCGTGGGCCTGCTGGAGTTTTGCAAAAGTTTCGTTGCATTGTGCCCAAGTCTGAAGCAAAACCTGATAGTATGAAATGTATGTCACTCATTTTTAGAACGCACCAGAAAAAATTGCTGCAAACAACTAAAAGTCTACCAAGTTCAAACTCGTACAGAAGGGGTACAATATGTTCACCTGTAGCCCCTCCAAGTGCCGCCTCCAAAGTGTTGCCAGATCAAACGGTACGTTGCCAGTATCATTACTTAATTTACGTGCCTCAAACTTTAATAGGAAATATTTCATTTTATTCTTTAGAGCAATTTATCATTTTATTTGTCTGAGAAAGGATATTTTCGATCAAGAAGTCTCTTTACTTTGCAAGTCAGTTTTTACAAGAATTAAGTTTTTCTTCTGTTCTTGGTCTAAGAAAAAGTATTTTATACTATACTACCTTTATTTTATCCTAAAAACAAGTTATACAATCATATTTCACCCTTCTCTCTCTCTCTCTCTCTTAAATTAACATTTGCATTTAGAGAAAATGTGATATGTTCCTTACAAATGATTGTTTCCAATGGCGAATTGACTTCCTAACTGCTGCTGTGTTGTTTCTTGGACTGATCCTTATCGTACTCCATTATGTAGAGTTCTTGTGTCATCGGGTGAATTATTATTATTCAAATATAGGATCCTAAACAATATTAAATATATATGATATATACTTTTGAAAAAAGTATTTATTTATAAGCTAAAACATGAAACTTTTTATTTATATTTGCAAATCTATAGGAGACATTGCTTTAAAATTGTCATGTAGCCTCTTGCTTACCTGCTTATTATTTTGATTCTAGAACAATTTTTATTTACATTTTCAATTGATTCAAATCCCCAACTGATGGTAACCATAACCCGCTAATTATAACCACAAAAAATGTATCTCATCTCTCTCCATTTAACGTTGTTTTTTCATCATTATAGATCCGAAATCGGTAATCGAAAATATATAGGTAATTCGAATTGTGCATGACTGACAGGCAAAGTCATTAGAGCACGCACGCCCTTGTGCGCTGTTATCTTATGTAGCCTAGCCTGTTCTGTTATCGTCGTGTTTCTGTGCGCGAATAATAATTCTTCTCATTCCCTGTCGGGTTATGATTGATAATCAATATAAACGACATATTAATACGGATTTTCCTTACCTAATGCCTAGGTAAATTACGTTATGGTGTTACTCCTCGAGATCTGGCGATAACGTACGCACTCGTAGATTCTTGTTTCCTTTAATACACACAACAGAATGCTTTATATTGAACAATACAGTCGTTTTCTATTTAAAAATTCCACGAAAAAAAAACCGATGGAGAAAGAAATTTGAAAGAGGAACTAAACAGGATGTGTCTCTACCACAACCAAACAGTCGCAAATAGGAAAAACCGCCTCCTTTCCACGAGGGCAATCCTTCAACGTCTCCAGTTTCCGCACTTTTATCTCGTTCTCGTCGATCGTCATCTGTTCCTAAGCCTGCCGGATCCGTGCGTGACATCCTTCTCTCATCTGTCTTAGGTCGCATCGCATTATCGTCGGAGATTTTTTCGAATCGGTGTCTGTTAGGGGAGTCCCGAGTGTGTAAGTGATATCGCCCCCGCACCGCGCCGCTCGGTGGAGGGTGAGACGTTATCCCTATGCATATGAAGGAACGCGTTCGTGTAGCGACGTAGATTAGAAGCGCGTACACCTGCTATCCGAAATACGTTTCTTTCTCTAGGCGATTTCGCAATATCCCGCCGCCCATGCATGATGCTGAATATTCATTAAGGGTTTGTTTACTGTATAGCCGTCCGATATGGAAAACGATTTGCCCGCAGTGATTTTGCGCGGAGAAGTATGTTAATCGGTTATAATATATTTGAGAAAAGTAAATGGTAAGAAGAACGGATCCGTTGGTGTATATAATACACAAGATTATGTTGTTCTACAAGCAAAAACAATGCATAAATCTTGATAACTTCAATCTATTTTCATCATAATTAAAGAAAGAAGGCCGATCGATTTGGAGTTCGCCCAAGGACAGTACAATTGTTTGGTTCCTCTTTTCTCGTAATAGTACTAAAATAAGAATATTTTTTAGTTTTCTTAGAATAATTTTAATTTTTTATTTGTTCAGTAGAAGCAAGCTATATTATGCCAATGCATCCGAAATACCATGGTGCTATACGCAGGTGATAGTACTTTCATCACGGTAGGCAACACTCTTGATGATGTGATTAAGCAAACCGAAATTATGCTTGATAAATCTGCCTCATGGTTTAATCAGAACGGGCTACACTTAAATACAGAGAAAACATGCTTTATTCGCTTTACACCTCGTCACAGTAGAATGGATAAGAGCCACTTGATTAAAATAAATTATAAATCTATGTAACAAACAGTATATACAAAGTTATTGGGTCTTACCATAGACAATTCCTTCAATTGGAGAATTCGAGTTAATGATCTTAGGTCATTATACATGAGTTTGTTATGTAATTTACCGATTACGATAGACTGTCAATCGTGAAATAACACTATCTTACTACTATGCACACTTGAAGTCTAGGATTGCATATGGTTTAATGTTTTGGGGTGCTTCGCCATATATACTAGAATATTTTTACAACAAAAGATGGCTATCAGAAACATCGTCGGCATAAAAAGAACATCATGCAGGCCCTTCGTTAAGGAGCAACAAATCAAAAAAGGATGTCTGCCAATAGCCGGCACCGTACGTTCAAAAGATGAAGTATATAAATAATATATAAATATACTTCTGGGATCACACAACACATCTGATTGTATAGTTCCAGGCATTCCTCACGTACAGACAACTGTTTCGGACTGACTTAGTCCTCATCAGTGCACGTCGGAGGAATGCCTGTCGCTCGTTCAATACGCCGTATCGTTAACTAAACGTTAGCACATGTCTTTAGGAAAATCCCAGAGACATCTTCTTTCTTAAAAATTTTAACTTTGCCTTGTTTGTATATTATGAAGATCCTCTTGTTTGTTATCCCTATTTGATACATCCAAATGAAATAGAAATACCGATTACTTTTAGCTAACTGTCAGTTAGTTGGTTATATACGTGATAAATCAGATGTGATACAGGATTATCACTCGATACCATTGCCAACAGAATTGTCATGTCAAAATAGTTTAGAAATATAGCAGTCTTATTGGAGATACTTTCGCCCTAACATGATACATTTTCTTTTTCATGTATTGGTGCCATACGGAATAAATAAGGAAATAAGTGCGGTATACAAGATTAACTGCATTATAATCATCATAGTAGGTAATAAATAAAGATAGCAAAGACTGTGGGGCAGCACAATAAACACACTGTTCGGATTACTCCTCCCGCACAAGTATTAATTAATTCGGGACGATACGTGTTTCGGGAATACGTGGATTCCCATTATCAAGTGCGGGAGGAGTAATCCGAACAGTGTGTTTAGATAATAAATGGTGAGGTCAACACTCAGAACTTCCGGGTTGTATCCTACATTTATTCATTGAAAAATACTAAATTTCGTTTCCATTATTCCATTAGTTATTGATCGCGTATAAACCCTCATGTACAAACCTTACACGAATGCAGTACCCTCAAAAGATCAGCTGATTTCTATCCAAACGATTGCTTTCTTTGGGGTTATCTGAAAGGTAAAGTTTATAACAACGTGCAAATACGTAATTTGGACGAACTGAAAGCCCGTACACGTACTGCATGTGATGGAATAAACCCTGAATTTCCTTGAACGACAAGAAGGACTGTGAAAATAGACTTCACCTTTGTTATGTTGTTTTGTTTGTCCTGATTAATCGTTAGAAGCTGAAATTTTGCACATTCTTTGTTAACTTCATTAGCTGTGTTCTGCCAACACAAATAATATTTTCGTACCAAATTATACCAAATATAATTAATTAATAATTGCCATAGATCTATACTGACGCCGCCTTAATCTAAACCTGGTTGTCTATTATGTCGCTTAACGTTACCTATAGGGAACGCCTATGTGTTTATACAAAAAAGCCCGGTATAAGATACAGTGACTTAAAATAGTCAAATTAAATCAAAAAATACCTTACATCTTAACGTATGAAAATCTCTAAATATGTATGCCCTCAGTAGATACAACAAAGGAAAAGATTGTTATACTTAGTATCTCTGAGTAAGGTAAAACCTCAAGGGTATTTCCAAAATTAGTTTATTCTCAAAGAATTCATTTTTTTGACTATTTTATCCTATGGATGCAACTCATAAAAAATTTGCATCAAAATTTTATAAGGATATCCACATCGAATTACATCGACTCAAATGAAATAGAGAACCTACCATACGCTAACGGAAGAAGCATGCTCCTATGCTTAAGCATCAATCAAAATTCGTAAACTGTCATTTAAGTAATTAAAGTATAAATCCCCAGGTAATGTTCTCATATTACAACGCGCCCCTTAATCTGTTAAATCTATCCGAGTTCCATTAGCCAGCTGATATTCCTCAAGACGTCCTTTTTCGTAGTCGTAAACCACCCTGTTGCGGCCTGCCATGAGCCTCTAAATGTATTCGAGGTACCTGTATCAGTGTCAACAGTGATATTATCAGTGGACAACTGCGAGGTACTTAGACACACATATATGTAGACACGCCGAGACATAACCTTAAGCAGAACCCTAACTACACGTTCGCACGTCTCACGGACCCGTTCGATCTGTCCCATCGCGCGACCGTCTCCGCAAATGGTGATAGAACGAGATAAATCCTGCGGAGAATACGCGTCCTTCGCCGCCCAGTTCCACCGCCTCCGTAACGTACAGCGGCGAATTCGTCGAACACAGAGAGGGAAAAGTGTATAGTCCTCGGGGCTGCTAATGTACCAGACAACCTGATGAAGACAACTCACCCGCTTGGGACCTGGCGCTGTGGGAGTCTGCTGCCCGGTCTCTCCGCTGCGTATCTCGCCTGACCTCACGGAAGCGCTCCGAGATAGTCGACGCCGGTGGATGTAGCGAACGTTGGCTCTGGCGTCGGTAAATATGATATATATGCACTTCGGTTACATTTATGCCACGAGCTAGGCGCTTGGTTTCTTCGTTTTTGCATCCTTGGTTGGTTTTAAAATGCGTCAATGTTTAAAAGGTGGATAATTCCGAAGCATCTGCATCTCAAAATATAAGGTCTAAGTTTGATATATGGGAAGCATTACTTTAACCATTATCCACCAATATTTGCTAACAATTTCAAACTCACCTCAACAATTTAAAAAAAAACAAATACATATCCTCATTCTCCAAAGAATGAAAATCTGCTAATTGAATTGATTTATTGAACGGCAATCAGAATTTACATTTCTATGAGCTATTTTAATAATTGGACAGAGAAAAATATCCTACGTTTTCTTGAAGTCTACAAACAATACTATTGCCGGGATTTTGTATTCGTACCAGGTTGTTAAAACTTCTTTCAAAATTAAAGATTCAGTCTGTTGTTCCCCTGCCCTTTCTGGATCCAGCTTGATAGTCTCCTATCTCCGGCTCTAGTATCAAGTTGATTAGAGTCGCCAGTATTTTGTAAACCAAATCTAATAGGAATATCCATCTATAGTCTGTTTCGCCTACACTTTTCAGTATGGAGATTATTGTTGCATTTCCCCAACTTTCCGGCGTTTCTCCTTCATTCCATATCATTTTCACCAACTCATATAGTTTGCCTTTCAGATCGTCTCCGCCTTATTTTACATTTTCTGTGGTTATTCCATTTGGTCCTGGGTTTTTATTATTTTTCATGATATTTGTTATTTGCTCTAATTCGCTTGTTGTAAGCTCTGCAACTTCGTCTTCCTCCTTTCTTAATCTCCGCTCATCTCCTTCCGCGTCAATACCCTCATTTGACATTTCATAAAAGTACTCCCTCCATCTTTCTCCCATTGCTTTCTCATGTGTCAATCTGTATCTTTAATGTAGAGCTGCCTATATTTTTTCTTTTCTTTCTTCACTTCTCTAAAAAAAAATTCTTTATTTCTTTCCCCCTGTAATAGTCTTCCGTCTTGTGCTCGCTTTTGTCTCTCTTCCCTTGCCTGCTTACCCTTTTAACTTTCGCTCTCTGAACTTTATACTCTTGCTTGTCCTCTTGAAGTTGTGTTTGTAGAACTTTAATTCTCGGTTTATTTCTTATATCAGTCTCTCGTTTTCAATCCTCGTCCCATCTACGTTCTTCCAGTATTGTTTAAATGGTATAATTGTTCCTGTTACCGTCTTAATAATTGCCTACATCTTCTTCCATTCTTCTTCTATGGTTTGTGGTATTTGTTGTACCCTTTCACCGTATACATAAACCAGCTCTTCAAGCCTTAAAGACCCATCGCTTCGATAGTCTTCACCACGGATTTCCATTTTTTCCTATCCTTTGCCCTTTTCTCCCATGCCGCGACTCCTGCTTGCCTGAGATCCTCCTTCACTTCCTCGAACCACTTCTTTTTTGGTTTGGCCCTTCTTCTGTTACCGCCATGTCCCAAGAGAAGTGATTTCTTAGTATGTCTGTAGTTGTCCATTCGCCAAATATGTCCCAACCATCGTACCCTTTGGCCTAGTATTCTTTAAATTATGTTTGGTTGGTTGTACATATCCATCACCTCCTTATTTGTTCTTATTGTTTTTGTATTATCTCATCTGGATATTACCTCACTTACCACAACCAAAATTCTTTGCAATAGTTGTGTTATATTCATGATACTCGTAATAGCGTCCACGACATCGGTGTGGAGTTTCATTAATAATGCATTAAAAATATTTTATTTTAGTAACACTATAGGAGAAACATGTAGGAATAGCTATTTTTTTCAATTCTCGTACCTTCTTATCCATTTTTATGTTTTCACAGCCCCCATATTTTTATTAAACGCCTCCCAAATGCACCCGAGGCTACCATCATCCCCTTTGATCGTTCCACCGTCCCCTAGGGGACGGCATCGCCCACTTTGAGAACCAGTGCATTAAACAGGCATAGAAAATAAAAACTCAAAGTAAAGCAACTCCTAAAAGCGAGCAATTAATAATAACTACAATAAAAACCACTTAAATTACCTAATGGTTAAAAATTACACCTTACGTACATTTTCTTGCCTCGGTTCCATCCACACTATTTCTACATCATCAGATACACTCTAGCTATAAGCTGCTTAGCACACACCCAACTAATAAAACCTAAAACTCGTAATCCCAACTGCCATCATTGCTGCATTAACGGCGTCGTACAATATCGCCGCATACTTAATTTCAAACTTATCCCGATCAATATTCCTATCGTAATACTTATGCCGCGCGAAGTGAACGATGGGAGGGGACGAAATTGCATTTTTTTTTCTACCACCGCAGACCGTATACTCGCCGTAATAACGTTTATATTACGGCCGGCTGTTGACGCACATCAACTCATCCGGACGGTGATGGATGACGAAGGCACGTGACTTCCGATTCGTTGGGATGACCACCTGTTGGTTGACACATTCACATGTTACGCACGCACGCTAAGGAGATTGAAAAATGAGCGCCAGCAATAAGCAAAAATTGGTAAACTTACGTACGTATGTACTGCAATGTTTCAAATTGGTAATAAATTAATGAACTTTAAATAATATAAACTAGAATTCTTCTTTGATGTTGACACAAGCCGGGCAACTTCTGAGTGACAATTATTTGACACTTGCTAAGTTAATAATGATATGACTTAATCAAAAAACTGTAACCTTTTATAATACCAAAATCCTAAAGATGTATTCAAAATATTATTTGGAAATGTTACTATCACAATAAATAATAATTTTAATCCATAAATTAAGTCGTCCAATACCTTAACTACCGTATGTATATGTGTGTGTATTGTATTCCACCCTATTCTTTCTTCTTATACCGCCGTCACTCGCCCCAACTCCTTCCAAATCTTTCTAACCACACTTTTCCAGTTACCCCTTCCTTTGCACTCGTTATTTCACTATCCTTTTAATGCCGGTCACAAACTTTACTTTCCTGACATTTACAATTTGTTTACATATTTTTCAATTCGTTACCCCCGCAACCATCTCAAATATTCCCCGTTTCCATCACGATAGCAAGGTACCCCTATTATGTACGTAACTGCTATGTCGACAGATTTCATACTGTATTATCGGCGAACGACCTACCCTCATTGGTCTCCGGATTCTGTGGTGGCAACTTGGGCTCGGTTAACTGCACTTCGTTCTTCGTAATGTTTGAAATTCCTCTAAACCCTTCTGTTGTGCAGCGTTCTGCAATGCGTAATGTTTTTATGTTAATTTACAAGATATAAAAAAATAAAGTATTCTTTGATTTAGTTACATTTTTTATACCCATCGTCCGTGCTTGGCTAGACTTGTGTTTAGTATTGTTCCCCACAGAACAGAGTTCGCCTCTATCGACTGATCCTCGGATATAAATAGAAACTAATATTAAATTCGAACAGCAATCGTATAGATGGACGTGCTGTGCGCATTTAGTCAACCCTGATCCAAAAGAAAATCGAGAAATCTTCATTAAAACGGTGGGAGATTCCCTTCAACATTGTAACTTGAATGCGCTTCTGATCAGCATTCAAGCATTTCAATATCCAATGGCCAAAAGTATTCGCATTCCGAAGTCCTGATGAACAATGTGAAACACACGTTCATAAGAAATATGCGCGATTCTTCTACTACACGTTTGAAAAAGATTTGTTGATGTTCTAAATTCACATCACGAACAAACTCGATAGTTTTGGAGTGGACACAGAAACTAGTTTTCCAGAACGGTGTTAAATTTTGCAGCCCTGTTCTTAATAGTGGCATATTAAGGACACTGATCACTTATTTTTATCATTTCAACAAAATTTTCTTTGCCCGCTAACCCTTTCAAAAATACTTAAAGCAGACCCAAAATCGATTTTTACAAAATCTATCCTCTCATATTTTTTCACCGTGCAAATTATGGATGTCAAACTTCACAACTTATTTATAAAACGTTATTATTGTAACCATAGCAACCATATTAAATGGGCAGCTTCCAGGCAACGAGATAACAATACCCCCTGTAGTAAATTCAAATGTTACGAAAACCTTGTAAATTGTTTTTCGTTACAAGATGAGTATAACAATACAAATATAAGTATGTAAATTGAAAAGGCCAAATAAGCGTTCAAAACTCTCAGAAAACTTTTCTGATCCTACTAATAACATACACTTACAATTAACCGTAAATATCTTGGGCGGCGACAGTCATGTAGGAGACTGAGCGGCCAAGTTATTTGCGGTAGGCTATGCATACATTCACAACCTCATTCAGTAAGTTATGCATCTGGCTAATTGAAAGTCTACGCTGCCTGCCATCGCAACCGCAGCACCACCAAGAACGGAGTCGCAATCAACGGTACAATTTCCACATTTTTAAATCTAATTTTAATGTAATGAGCGACAACGGCGTCGAAGAAATAAGGGCCCGGAAGGGAGACCGCCGCCGCGGAAAGGGACCCACGTCGTCCCCACTGCAACAGCGGTATATGGGAAAGAATGCTAATTAATTATTCCGAGATGCCGAGCAGTTGAGAGTGATTAGCATTCCGGGGTCTTCCGAGGTTTTGAATCGCCGTCTAATGTATATAAATACAAGAGCGGCAGGAGTAGCAACAAGAAGAAGGGGAGAGAGCTGAAGAGGAGCATCGGGCCGATTGGGATGAGGTGACGAAAAAATGAGGAAAGAAAACGGTCTCCGAGTCGGCTTTTGTGTAGATTAAGCGCAATCCGAAGTTACGGATTAAAGCAATTCGATTCGATTTTCTAATTAGTTTTCTGCGGGCAACAAAGGACTTCTAGAATTAAAACGCTGGATCGATTTCACATATTCTGTGGATTAGGATGACATTTATTTGTGAAGTTTCGGAAAGTACTGCGTGGAATTTTGTTTCTGTAGCTAAAAGCTATTTTAGCAAATTTAAGCTTAATCAAATGAGGCTGCAGGCCTTACATTTCTACATATATCCTCGTGAGATAATAGCTATTCGCAATTTACACAAACCGATGATAGCACTGTTAACTGCCAATATGCCAATATGTCAATATGGCGACTGACTGAGGGACACTTGAGCAAATGTATTTTACAGAGGCTTTATCAATTCTTTCACCTGTCACCAACATTACCTCCAAAACACCAGGGTTTCTGGAAGCTGTAACTACATATGTTGAAAATACATAAGTAATTTTACTATTGTTGATTAATATAGAAATTATAAGTTGTATAATCTATACCATATACAGAAAATGCGTGATACGATGATTAAGTTTTCTATTGGCTGGCAAGAACTACCGAAAAGTCCGTATTGAAAGGCGCCCTTTAAAATTCAAAAAGCGATTATTCGAATGATTGCTATAGACTGCTTAAATAAGGGTGAAAATAGCATCGTAAGTTCAAGATTACATTTCTATTTGTTTCCTGCTAAAACCAAATATAACAAAAATCGCACTGCTAAAATAGGACAAAAAGATAATAATAAATTAAATTCATTGATTTAAAATGTATAATACATCATGATATTGCACAGCAATGTCGCGCAATATTGATATATAATCAAACATAACCACAACATAACCTCTTTATTTCTCTGGGGCGGCGTCGTGTATTTACTCATCTCAGTTATCTGGTCTTTTTCCTTATCTATTCGATATTTGTGTTGTAAAAAATAGTCTCTAAGGAGAACCACCCTGTGGAAATTGTTATAGTAACTTAATTTTAGGTAAAACACACAATTTTGAAGCCTTTGCGTATAAATTTCCAATCGTTTCAGACCCAAGAAAAGATCTCGCAAGAGTTTTTTGAAGGAGAAAAATGAAATTGTTGCATGGCGACGACGATTTGCGTCAAATTCAATTATTTAGGCAACAATGAATAAAGATATATTATCTTGATGAAACGCGGCTGAACGAAGGCCACACAGTTCAGAAAATATGGATGGATGAGACGATTACAAGCGCAAGGCAAGCATTTGTAGAAGGTCTCTCGACAGGTCTCAAGCATCCCACTGGCAAAAGTAAACGCTTGATAAGTTTATACATAGGATCTGAGGAATTGATTTGTAAATAATGGTTTGCTCTTATTCCAGCCAAAAAAGACAGGCGATTATTATGAAGAGATAAATTCTAGTTTTTGAGACATGGTTTCAAAAAGTACTGCCTACTTTGGAAGAAGGGTGTGTTATTGTGCCAGATAATGCACCCTACCACTCCCGGAAAGTTAAAAAAAATGCCATCCACTGCTACGAAAAAAGCAAATATACAAACTTGGCTTGAAAAAAATGGCACTTAGCATGACGCTAACATGGTTAAGCCAGAACTATTATTTTTAGTAAAACAAAACAAAGAAAGACATGAGTACGTAATTGATGAACTTGCAAAACAAAATGGTACTCCGTACCATTGTGAGGTGAACGCCATTGAATTAATATGGGCACAAGTCAAAGACGATGTAGCAAGACACAACACAACTTTTAAATTAAAGGGCGTACGGGAGTTATTGCTTTCGTCTATAGGCAAAGTATCGAAAGAAAACTGGATTAATGCAATAAATCATGTTAAGAAAATTGACATGTCCTATTTTAAGAACATATTAAACACCGTTTTACTGAAAAAAATTATATTTTTTCGAGCCGATCACGCTTCAGTATTCTGATTTTCCACCTACGCCAACTTTATTATTATTTGCTCCACCTTAAAATAAAAATCCGATTGCAATAGACAGCAAAACATAAAATGAAACTTTACTTTTCATTATAAAGACGAATATGTTTCCGAAGTAGGTTAGAAGTAGTCATAGCTGGATGGAAATAACTATTTTTCTGTTTTCTAGTGTAAAACCGGCTTTGTACGTGCGCGATGCTTGATCATCACGTGATCACTCCATCTGTTGGGTGAACAAGGTATGCATAGGTTCATAAGTAGATTATGTATAAAATAAACTCATCAATAGACGAAATGAATAAACAGAATCGATATAACTTGCTTATAAGCAATTAAAATAAATTATAAATCACTTTCTACATGTATTTCTTTCACATTTTATCTACACAGTAAAAAAAATTGCGTGTAAAGCTTAAAATATAAGTGGTAAAAAATTTGCGTGTTAAAACCAACACCCGAATTGGCTAAAGTTACATTTTAATACAAAATATGTACACCTAAGTATGTAAAAAGTGTCCTTCGACGAGGCGCGTATACACACTTGCGCATAAACAATTTTAACGTAAAACGTATTCAGTAAAGGGAGATAGAGATACGCACCTGATCTACCGAAATTCGCAGAGTGAAATTTACCGAAAATAGTATGGCCTTATATACACCACTTTTAGTGTTAATTTCTACACACAATTTCTTCCTGTGCATGCTTATCAAGAGCTGACCTAGGTGAAGTCTTTATAAATACACATAATATTATTAAAGCAATATAAAATTTCAGGTCAGGTGTAAGTTTAGATGCAAAACACTTGCGTCCTAAAATTGGTAGTGGTTTTTTCCACTGCTTACGATCGTTCCAACCACACATTATAACAGTCGATGATATAAGAAGAAAGTTTAAAACTTTAGCTCTAGAACAGAATTTACTATTATTAGTGATTTAAACGATTGATTAATATATTACTTCACGCACAAAGTAAGTACTGCTGATACATGATTGCAGCCCTTTGAGGGAAGAGCAAAAATTTAAATTTGCAGTCTTCCACATGCTTGGCATTCACTTATTACCTCTACTTCACTTATGCATCTGGAAGTAGGGGTAAAGTTTCGAAATAGGCGAAGAGAATTTGAAACTAAGTAAATACATATTTCTATTCACTCATCATTTAAAAATATCTGTAAACTAAAAACATATTTTTTAAAATTCTTTTAACGCTCAATACAATGTCATTTTATATTTGCAATAATACAGGAAAGGCTTGTAAAATACCTACCTGATTTGAAGAGATTTTGTAAAATGCCACAGTATGAATAAAAGAAAATGGTAAAAAACACCATATTTAAGTCACCTGTACTGTAATGCAACACAATTCCTCGGTGAGTAGTGTGAAAATTAACCGAATGGTGGCGCTTCGCGTAATGTAAATGTGGAATATATGTACTGCACATACATATATAATATAAAACATATTTTATTGCCTTCTGCTGTTTGTGATACCAACATTTATCAGTAACAACCATGCATTTGCAATAAACGTTATCGCGCCCCAAGTTTTAGAAGTTCCAAAACTTCTTCCTCCTCCATCGCCCATATCTAACGCACGCCTCCTTATCGCGGGAAAATATTTATAATAACGCAAGCAATATGAAACGCGATGAAGTTACAACGTTTTAGAACAGGCAATCCTGTGCGTGGGATAGTTAGGTATCGTATCACCTCGGTGAACGAAATTCAAACGACATCAATCATGCGAGCGCAACTTGAGCGTGCGGTAAAGATGAATGGTTTTTCTCGCACGTCCCCGGGTTTAAAAATCGTCATCCCCCGGACGAGAACACCTGTGCTTTCTGACGCTAAATACCTGCGAGAGGGGTCGCTTTATCACTAATCCGCGGGCACGACACTGACACCGTGTTGAGAAGAGGTGGTTAGCGCCGGGCGAAAACAGTGAAAGAACGATCCTTTTTTTCCATAGGGACACCGCAGTGGGAAAATTAGGGCGCTGTTAACGTTGATGCGAAAACGAACCGTTTTAATAATCCGCTTTGCGACTAAACAATACAAGATAATATCCAGTCGAGTGATTTTTGGACTCAAGTAGTTCGAATGAATTTATATGAAGTAGGTGCAGGTGTTTTCGGACGTTGAAAAAAGATAACGCTGCATTCTGTTGTATTTTTTTTGAATGCATAATTCCATATTTATACAAATTCTAGGTTATATAACATTACACTACCAACAGAGAAGTAATTTTACAAAAGGAAATTATTGCCTCAATATTCTTTTAGATTTTGACATAAAATCTGGGAAATAATTATATTCGAATTATATTATTGGCCTCGTAAAACAAGATGCCAGGGACAATAAAAGTTCGATGGCGACTACATGTTTAGTGAAACACGAAAGTTTACTTAAGGATTCATTCATATTAAAGAGGCAAATCCAAAGTCCCGTATAAAATCTCACACCTTAGATGTAATATACGAGGGTGTATGATAAATACCCGTGTTTAGAAAAACAACGCGATTGTTTTGTATGTATTGTATTTATTTTTCGACATAATCTCCTTCTAACTCTATACACTTAGTCGGACGATGTTCTACCTTTTTCAAACCATGTAAATAATAAGAGTTGTGAACCGCTTCCCACCAAACCATTTCTTCTATATTAGAAAAAAGAAAAAATTACAGGTGTCCAAATCTGGCGAATATGGTGGATCGGGCAACACTTCGTACCGTAACTGAGGCTGTCGCAATTGCCAATGAGTGCCGCCCATACGTGTTCTATGGGATTTAAATCAGGTTATTGCGCTGACCATGGCAAAACATTAATTTCGTGGTTTTGAAAAAATGCAGTATGCGGACGCGCATTGTCATACATGAAATGAAAATTTTCACCAATTCTTGCTGCATATGGTAGCATAATGTTTTGAAGGATAATGCCCCTTTAGTCAATGACCTTTAAATACCGATCCAAAAGAACGAGATTAGTTTTTCCACCAAGAGACATTCCACCGCATACCAGCTATGAACAGTTAGCAATATAGCCAATCGCTCTACATTATCGGGACGTCTCCACACTCTCGTTCTTCGGGATTCGTCAGAAAACAAAACAGACGCCCAGTTTTGTTGATCCCAATTTGAATGTTTCTAATCTCCTTTCTAATTCTAATCTTATTCCGCGATTTCCTCTCGACAAAGCAGGATCTCTCAGAGGACGACGGGCATTAAGACCATCTGCATGGAGTAGACTCCAACTCCTAACTGTTTGATCGCTTATCAACACATCATATCTAATTCTGTCGCCGTCATATTGCGGTTTCTTAATGCACAACGTATCAAATATCTGTCATGAACTGGTGGTATGATGGTGGTATGGTTTGCTGATATCTCAACCACAAACGATTGATGACACTTTTCTGCAACGGCCCTTTGCGTTAAACCATTTTCAAGCATCCCAATAGCTTTTAATTGTGTATCACGGTGTAAACGATGTCTCTTCATCCTCAACTAATGCTAAAAAAATCTGGAAAAGAAAATTGATCTCAAAATAAACACAAAAATCTCAGGATGACAAATCAACAAATCTTTCTCTTTTAATTTCCACTGATTTTTCAGTCACTTAAACTATCGAAACACCAGCAGCAAACTGTAATTGACCTTTAAAATGACATTACAAATCTTCGGTTATATATAGCCTTGTCCCCTAAATTATTTTGATGTGTGTAGTTTTTTCGGTGATGGTATTTCTTTAACTGCAGCATTAGTTACACATACCTTCCTTTACTTGCATTCATCCATTTTATTTAAATTTAAACCAATTATGCCCATTATTCGTTTTTTTTTGTTGCATCTATATACGAATTTATAATTGGGCAATAAATTATTATTATTATATACACATGTTAGGTTATAAAGAGGGTATATGCGTCTTTTAAAAACAGATTTTCACTCAATTTTCTTATATGGAACAGATGGTTTGTCGGGGAAATGAAAAAAAAAATCGCGGCACTTTCTGTCATACATTCTATCAACGTATGTACATATGCCCAAGCAAAGAGCTTCACGTGTTCTTCGCGGGTCACTATATCAAGCAATAGCAGAGACATGACGAAGGGAGCGCTACCCGACATTCCATTTGCGTTAGGCGCTTTTAAATATCATAAAGGCTCTGGCGATGACGCGACGACCGGATCGCGCTAACTCGCCAAAGCGGGTTTTCGCTAGAACAATGGACTCGTTAATTAAGATTTCTTTTATGCGATCCTCGTCGGAGCGTTGCTTGACTGCTCCGCGCCCCGCCCGGTCTCTAAAAATTTCACGACTTCATCACGGATAAGTCGCACGTACCACGAGCGGAACTAAGACGACGGCCGATGCTACCGGCCCTCTTAATACGGAAAGCAAAGAAATCGGGATCGTCTAGACGGGGAATACTGTGGCGTCCATGGGAAAGGGTGATAAGTGGAAAGATGAAGTGTAGAGATCGTAATGTGATAACACGTTTTAATTTTAATTACGCACTGGGTTACTGTTGCATGTTTTTACTTTCTATTTATTTTTTAAGTGGAGATAAAGTGAACCTATGTCTCAATTTCAAAGAAATATCAAACGGTCTCGATAGTTCAACTGGATATTCAAACGAAAGCACTTCTATGTGTAACAGTGCACTCTCTCGTTTGATGTTCTACTATAATATGTTTGTACCTCATTTAGATATACCTACGGGGTGATTCTCATAGAAAGCGTGCCAGATTTTCAGGTAATAACTTATCAAAATATCAAACTGACAAAAGCCACTGTTCATTAGCAAAAGGCAAAAATCTAAATTTTAACTTTCACCGGGAGGAAAAAGTGTTAATCGTAAAACGGTGCCATGAGAACTTTACTGTACTATTATTGATAGGTTCTTACCAATTCTGTAATTTTTCTCAATTTAGTACTTACATTAATTTTAACAATCGCTTATTGGATACCATTGATTGGATTGGGTATAATGATCAATACTTAAAGTCCATTCGCTTTAAGATCATGGTAGATAGCGCTCCAATCGGCGTCCGCATAACACTGCCAAAGTTAACTCGATTAAAAAGTGGCGCGTAATTTGAAAGTAAAATATCAGTTTTAGTACAACCTTTGTCAATTTCTCTAAAAGTAACACTAAGTTCTAAAGACAAATATTTTAGTAAAGTGTTTAAGAAAAATATACGTTTACGTTTATTTCAATTTATTTAATCCAACAAAAAATCGAAAAAAAAATTATTTCAGATATTTTCTATATTTCACGTATTCAACCACCCTTCGGAATAAAATAGACTTCTATGAGATACTTGAATAGTTCTCTTTTAAAGTAGCTACAATTATAGAACGATGTACAAATTACTTCAAATATCATTTTTTTATGTTATAAAATACAAAATATGATACGGTGGCTTAAAATAGAATAAAAAAAATACCCTTACCACCTCGATGAGTGAAGAACTCCTGGATACGTATTTCGGCAACTAAGTTCCTTCGTAGTTTCTGCTGAGGATGGCAACTTAGTTGCCGAAATACGTAGCCATCCTCAGCAGAATCTACGAAGGAAGATAATGTTAGACGTCGCACTCTGGGAGATTTGCACCACACAGAACACCACTTAATTAACACTGAATAGCACTGAGTGTTATTCAAGTGGTGTTCTGTGTGATGCAAATCTCCCAGAGTGCGACGTCTAACATTATCTTTCTTCGCAGATTCTGCTGAGGATGGCAACTTAGTGGCCGAAATACGTATCCAGAAGTTCTTCACTCATCGAGGTGGTGAGGGTATTTTTTTTATGTTGATAATGCGGAAGCATCGCTTAGAGAAGACATTTCCGATGATCTAGTATTAGCGGTAATAATAAATTCTTCCATCATATCTTCTACGATATGTTCCAGCCCATACATCTTACTTTCTTCGGCAATGGTGTGCTTGATGCAATTACTAGCAGTTACGAGATGGAATCCTCCAATTAATAATTCTTTTACCTCTGGTAATTCAAAGATTTTATTATTTGCAGCTACATATTCATATATAAAAGTAAACTTGCAGATATCCTTTACGTTAAGTTGTAATTTATTGTAAATTATATTTTGGTAAGGAATACTTCTAATACGCCTAAAAAGTTATAATAATCATACTTGTATTATTGGCTTGTCTTTCTGATGAAATACTAATCCACTTGAGGTCAAATTAAACAACCATTGAAATCAACTTATTCTAGAATGGGTTATTCTGGAATAAGTTCAAAATTGTTATGGTTGATCCCATGAGGGCCAATATTTCATCAAAATGATGTAGGCTTCCTAAGAGAAATCAGCTACCATAACTATACAAAGATATAACTTCAAATAAATAAATTATTTGAAGTGGCATTCTTATTGTGCCAGTTACAAGGTTTAATTATAATAAGTAAATTTAATTATCCAACAATAAAAAGACAAAATGTTCACTGTAAGTAATGTGTATATTTAGTGCAATTAATGTACAATAACTTATACAAGCAAAGCAAATATTAACTCCAAGTAATACAAAACATTCTGAATCAATAATGTTTTTATTTGCCAGGAAAACTAACGTTATTTGCTCTTAGTCATCGTTGTAAGAAACGACTTTACTGCCAGTACTACATTTTCACTTACAGTTGGTGAACATTCTCCTCAGTAATGTATAGTGATGTATTTCCACTTACGATGAGCACACTACAACAATCGGTAATACATTGAACAGCTGAACTAGAATAAAATACAGGCGGTATCAGCAATAAAAACCCCTTTGCGTTGTAATTCCCTATGTAACCATGTTGGGTACAGGTCCGGCGCTAACCCATCATATTTAAAAAGTTCTTTTCTCATAAATGCTGTCATTCGGTCATACGATTGACGATTAGAATCCACGTATTCCCGAAACACGTATCTCGAATTAATTAATCTATTGTGCGGTAGGAGTGATCCGATACTGTGTGTTTATAAATGCTTACAGTTAATCCACCCATATTTTAAGACTTGCAGATGGAATATCATAAGACCTACTAAAGATTAGTTTTTCGATTATTTATCAGATTCATGTATACCTCCCACTGAATAATATCTTATACTTCATACAAAAAAAAATTCAGTGCAAGCTATTAGGCGGCAAACGTGCAAAAATTATAGAATTATGGAATGATCAGCAGCAGAAAAAGAATTGCGATTTAAAAATGATGCAAACCAATACGATGCAAATGAATTTTGATATTAAATACCCAGTAATTGATCAATAAATGATAATTCCCGCCATTTCGATATATTTCTTACAACTGCACAAAATGACTGTATAGGCTTAAAAGAGTGCGCAGAAGAGATTATTGCTAGACAGATGTTTTTACTCTTATGAGGAGTTCTTTAATGAGTCGCTGTGTGTGCTACCTTGTTAGTTTTTGGGTCCCTTGGTGGAACTATGTTGACTTATACTGCGTAATATACTTTATACCTACTTATTAGTCTAAATTACCTATTTTTGACAAACCTTATACAATGTGAAATCACATATGACATATGACAATAGCAATTAATGATTCTA
The DNA here is from genome assembly GCA_031763485.1 of Osmoderma eremita. Lineage (NCBI taxonomy): Eukaryota > Metazoa > Arthropoda > Insecta > Coleoptera > Scarabaeidae > Osmoderma > Osmoderma eremita. Next base: position 662,120 of record JARFOC010001158.1, on the reverse strand, counting down.
ATTATAATTATGAAAAGTGTAATACCTCTTAGTTGCCTGATAAAAACTGAAATATTTTAATTTTAAATCTACCAAAACAAATACATACGTACCCATTGCACCATGGTAATCAATCCTACTTTAATAACAAATTCTGATAAATTCGTAAATAAAACTGATGAAGCAACAGAATATAAATATCTTGATTATTTATTTCCTTATTACTTATTTCCATTTAAAATAATTGAAAAAATAATGTATTTGTGTTTCGACTCGCCCAGTGTTCAGTTTTAATAATTTTGAAAAAATGACGCTTTGCTATAAAACTGGCCGAATAACAAAAATCTATGCGTGTAAAAAAAATTCAGACTGTGTCGCTTCGCAGTATACAAGACCTTGATGTTCACACAAAATTGACCATAACTTCTGAAGGACGCTGTATAATTGAATGAAATTGTACATTGTATGTGTGAGGCATGAGCTTAATCTAAAACTGAAATAATATAGAGGCTGTTCCATTTAAGAACACATATGTTTGATTTGCCCCGGTGATGTGAAACAGCCGGTATATATGAAAATAATTTTAAAATATTAAGCCCATAATTTTCGTAAATTTTTTTTTGATATCTTATATGATAACGGATATATCGGGCTTTGCCATACTAATGCGTCATCCTGTATATATCATCGATATCAGACCAAAGAAAAAGCCACCATGCACCACGGAATTATATTCTATTTGCTTTATAAATATTGAACATCTCATTCAGTAGGGTAGTAATCCTTCATGTTTGAGCATCCGGAACGTTGTTGACAGAAACCTGCACACATGAACTGAACACCGAACAGCGAACGTTCTGGCATTCTATTCTCCGCCTGTATTTTTTCTTGGCAAATAACACGTTATTCGATACATAGCTGGCGGCTGGGCCGCCCCGTTCCCAACACATCTAGCCACTTACGGGGAACCAGCGACGGGTGGTAGAATTGATCGCGTAAACAGGCTCAGTAACATCGAAAGGTGATGAGGAATGTAGCGGCAAATGTCGGCCATTCATCACGCGACAAATGGTTCGTATTATTGCTACCTACGCGAGCACGCTGGGATATTGGATGTTCTAAGACATTCGGGATAGTCGTTGAACTATACAGAAATTTCATAAGACTTTATTATTCACGCTCCCTTGTCACTGATCACCAGAATTGCTCAATCGCCTGTAGAGTACTAGAAATGATATCTACATATTTTATATTAGAGACGAACAATTTCCTATGAGATTTTAGAAAGAAAAATATGATTAAAAATATAGTTCCAGCCCACATCGTTTACCAGCGCTAAAGCGATATTTTCCAAAGAAAAATCAATCATTGTCCAAAATGCAACGAACATGGTTATACTTAAAATGCGATTTTCAACTCAGAAACCCGTTCGAATCTACGACCGGCTCTAATAAAATCGTCGGGCAACAGCACAGACGGAGTTCCTCTTTATTATTTGCTCGCGCCGCCCGATCAGATCATAAACACTTGTCCCTGGGAGATATCTCCAGACCAGTGACGTTCGAGTGGTGCCGAACGCAAACTTTAGAGATCATATAAATTTTACTGCCATTCCGTAAATCCGGTGCATATCCCGCAGCAATTTGAAGTTTAGCGGATAAAAAGGCGATCTCTCGGAGAGCCCTCTAGCGGAAAATCGTAATATTATTAATGACGTCCGTTTTTTTTCCTCGCGAATTTTTTAACGGCGTGTACGAACATGATTTCATAATTTACGGAAATGAGCGGAAACGATTCGTATTTTTACCGTTACCGCTGGACAAGATGAAAATTTTATAAACCACGGATTGTAAAAGCCGTAAACAGGCAATTTTTTTCATTATTTTTACTTTATTTTGTAGGTATACCTGTTTGAAATATAGGAGCATTCTTTAAATAAATCAGGGAACGGGTGATGAATTTTTATTTCTCAAATCATAGTGGTTTTCAAGCAAACTCATCAAAAAGAATGAATAAATCAGATTAATTTCGATACTGCAATATCCTTAGATGCAGCGTTTCATCTCTCCTCTCTCCATATAAATAAAACCTATTTCTGTTAAGCTTGCATGCTATTTTCAAAGTGGTTTAAGGTTCAAGTCACACCAAGTCAGTTAAGTCGGTCAAGTCAAGTCAGAACCAGTCAACCTGTGGTGATTTCTATCATTCCAAAGTTTTTATACTGCCTAACATATCGAATACATGCCCAAGAAGATCCGTGGGTATGTTTCGCCCACAAAAAATATTAAATAATTTACTTACGAAGACGAAAAATTCAGCTAGTTGAATCTTGGTCAGTCCTCAACGATGGTCTTGATGTGACGTATTCACTGCGAATACAATTATTCTCTTGTGTCACACCTTAATGTGCAGCCAATCATATGAATCCAAATGCGTCCGATTTGACTGGACTTAAGACGGGCTTGGTGCAAATTCAGTCCAACATAGAATTTAGGTTATTGAAATTTCCGATTTTTAATAGGGGCAGTTGGAGAGGGCAGCATTTATTTTTGTCGGTTTGAGATTAAAGTTATGTCGCTTGATCTTCATGCAAAAAACTAATCACTAAAATCGAGGGAAGGGATAATTCGAGGGGGGCTCTATTTATGAATTCCCTTAACGCTTCGGCTTTGCTTCTGAATGAGCAATATCAACTTTTACATTGCTGTTATATACTCAATCTGTGCAACGCGTAGGGTGATCTTCTAGTAGAAAATATAAGATTGATTCACTTTGAAGGATGTGTTCCCAAAAAAGGAACCGATCAACGATGTCTATAATAGATAATCACTACCCTATACTACATTTATTCCTATTCATCTTTGAATTCCAACTAAAATTACCTATAACTTCGTATCTCTGATAAGTCTTTTTTAGAGTCATGTAATTATGATAAATACATCACTCTTCTTCCTAGAAGATAACCTTGCTTATACTATTGTTCTTATTATTAATTTGTATTCATAGATTGTTCAAATTGAAACTATTATAGCTGAAAAATTTTTGAAAATCAAAATGATCAGTGAAATATTTATTTCTTAATAATATGAAATATATCTTTGCAGAACAGATCACCAATTTTGCTCAAGTTGCAAAGGTTATGTATATAATTTTGGTGACAGATTTGGTTGTTGTTTGTTTGTGTGTATCCTAAAGCAGAAACCTAACACCATAGATAATATAAGTATACATAGTGAACTCTACCCCTTCCCGCGCAAACTAGAAACTGGTTGGGTATTCAGTAGCTTATGGCGCTGTGAATTATTACCGCGTAAATTTGAATATATATTTATATTTCAAACTTGATTAGTTTCGTAAAATAGGATGAATAGCAATACGTGAGCATCTAGTGACAAAACTTTCTATACAAGCATTTGGATGCTTTTATTTTTCTGTTAGGACAGTTGTAAGTTTCCATCTTTGAGTATTTCCTAACAGTGAAATAGAAGTACATGCATTTAGATAGAAAGCTGTGTTCCTATTCACGTACATATTGCTGTTCACCCTATCAATCAAAACTAAAATATATGGATTCTCTCACATACTAAAAACAAACCGCTCTTTAGTACTAAAATTGATTTTATTAAAAACAAACAGAATATAACAAAAAAAGGCCTGTTAAATATACAACTGGAAAAGCATCTGACCCACAGCTTCAATCCATGTTTTGAACTTCTACAGAACACATTATTAAAACGTAACAATTAAAAAAATAAATAAATACTTACTCCCAGATCCTTCGGGAGTGTATGCAGTAACACACTTTGTTGGGTATTTTGGCAACCGGATACTATACGTTGGAAACCCATGTTATACTGTAATGCAATATTATTTATAGTAGATTGAATACCTGTTACTTTTTAATAAACATACAATTTTGTCTATAATCACAAAAAAACTACTCGAAAAAATTAATTACATAAATATGTATGTAAATGTTAAATATAAATTGGCAAAGATACAATAACATTGTCTACAGAAGGAGATAAAACGAATAATTATAACCGGAGATATTCTTTTACTTACCTGTGTTTGCTAGAACACACCATATAGAAAAGAATTTTTAAAACCACATGCGCCTTATTTATATTGTAAACAGAAAAACACCTGCAAACACAGTACGACCAACGTACAGGGCAAACGGGACAAAAAATCTCGGCAAATTAAAAACCCTATGAAGTTCTATCTCAGCGCCAAGAGCGTTAGAATACCCAACTTGGGGTTCGAAACTCCGCTAAGTTTCTATGTACATTCATGTAGTTGACAGGGCATGCGTAACACAGCGGGCTTGAGGCATATTGTATCATTAGGTTTTTTGTAAGAGTGTATTGTGTACGTGTGTGAAGTGTATGGCTTGTTACTGCCTCTCTTCGCCGTAAGAGGGCAGCAGTGTTGATTTATCCTCAACACTAAAGGGCACCAAGAGAGATACCGACCACCCTTGCTGCAACCGATCTTTAACAAAATCTATTGCCGCAACTGAGATTCGAACCGTCGACATCTCCCACAGATGCCTAGCGCTCTTACCACTGCGCTATCCCGGCAGATGGGGTTGGATTTCATTCGGGACACAAATGTTTTAACCACTGCAGACAAGAAGAAGAAAATGCAGACAAATAACATATATGTTCGTTTTATAATTTATAAGCAGTAGGAACTTTTAATACAATTTTAGTATTGATTGACAATTTGATCAGAAATTTTGCTACAAATTTATCGCTGAATTCACTGAAGTGCAGTAGAAATATATACAATAGTGAAAAATACTACATTTTTCTCTCAGTGTAGTAAATATTTTTTATTTAGGATTCTTACTTTTAGAAATATATTTTGTACTTACTTTGTATGTGTATTTGGAAGACTTATTTAGACTAGACGATTAGATTTCCCCGTTTTCGTAAGAAATTATTAAATTATCGAGCGCGCACATTTAATTATTCGGCAAAACTCTTTTGTGAAACGGCCGGAAAACAAGTCGACGAGCGGCATTATCGTACGGGGGATTCTCCTCTTTGTTTGGCCGGGATTTCCCCGGGGAACAGACGGCACATAACCGAAACCGCCAACATCGTCACCGCATCGCTACGGTATCGCGAAGATGGCTTCGCACCGCACCGACTGTCTGTCTGTGGTGGGTGTTTTCGCGATAATTACGCGCCCGGATGGTAGCGTGTTTTTCCGCATGTCGTGAACGTTTAAATATTTACAGATTAAATGAAACGCGTTGGCAGTAAAATAATCATAACCGTCTGGTTTTTCGGGCAGCCACGAGGATGAGGTTGGCGTTCGCGACGCACCCGCTTTCCCCACTTATTACCCCGTTTTATGGAAGCTCAGTCACTTGCGGTTATTTTACTGCTTTCGCGTATAATTTCGAATGATTATAAAATGCCTCTGCTTCCCTAACTGCGCCCGCTTCGCGGGAGCTGTCCGTATCATTCCGGAATGATGGCTTGATGTGGTCTCTTTGATTTCAGGTGGATGACCGGCGAACTAGTATCAGGAGAAGCAATGTCGAATACAAGTGAGTACAAACAGCTCTTTATCGGTGTTTAGGTTGCGCAGCAGTAATCCGGAGAAATGCCACAGTTATGATGTTGATGTGGCATGAAAAAATTTATTCTCTTTATAGTTCTTATTTTATTTTATATAAAGCTCATCAAAAGATGAAGTATATAAAAAACATATTTAAAAAATATATATAAATATACCTCTGAGATCACACCGGCTGGGCGTTAGATGTCTCTGGGATTTTCCTTAAAGACATGTGCTAACGTTTGGTTAACAATACGGAGCATTGAACGAGCATTCCTCCGACGTGTACTGATGAGGACTATGTGAGTCCGAAACAGCTATCTCTACGTGAGGAATGCCTGGAACTATACAATCAGATGTGTTGTGTGATCTCAGAGGTACATTTATTTTTTTTTTTTATATATTTTTTATATACTTCATCTTTTGAACGTACGTATTGGCAGAAATCTTCTTTATTGATAATAGCTCATGATGTAGGGAAAACTATTTTTATTTCCTGGGGTGGATCTATAAATACTCATATTGTTAAGAAAAAATAAACGCAGCATTGTCCAACACAACTGACACATTGCTATTGAATATACTACCGATCACGTCAAGTTACAACGTCAAAGTCGGAATCGGACTGAGGTATGGAACATGTACATAAATTTCATCATACTAAACATACAGGATGGACGCTATGTCCTGGTTATAGGAAACCAATGACTAACGCCTATCTCACAAGCGACTTCACGCGATCATATGGTTGTGTTTGTTTCCACTAGCGCGCAGATTTGAATATCTAAATCACCACTTTGATTTGAAGGCGTAATAATTCTATTTCTTGAATGAACAAGGGTTCTAGTAGTCTCTAACGCTCGAACCGTATTTAGTATTGCTCCAATGCTTGGAATAGGCCTAGCTAGAAAATTAACTGCAGAAAAATCTGTAACTTTTGCCAAATTTCGACGATAATCACTGCTCAAACGAGAATATTGCAAGCGGCAATATTCAAGTCGGCCATGATTATGGCACGCACTAAACTGGCACTATTGAAAATAGTTTAGCGCAGTGGAGGAGTTAAGAGTAAACATACGTACTCTCTGAGAAACTACAAGTGACTAACAACAAACATAACAGCCCCAACTTCCTCAGACGACACTAAAACCAAAGAACACCTTGGGGTCGCTGCGCATGCGTCAGATAAGCGCGCAAAATTAACGCACTTTAGGGCATGTTTGAATTACTTTCCCTTGTATCGCATGAGGCGTTGTTCTTACTTCGTTGATCTGTTGCAAAAAACCACTCCATTTTTTTACTTTTATTTGCATTAATTTGTTTGGTATATTTGTATGCATTAATTTATATTTAGATACATCTGTTTTACTTTTTTTTTTCAGAGATCTTCGATTCACTAATTTTTAATTTAAAAAAAGTGTTTTCCTTTGTAAAGGGTTTTATTGTAGATACATTTATCGTGCATTTAACCTGAAGATGCCCTCTTGTCTATATGTAAAATTGTTAATAATCCAAATCTTGCAGTGGCTTGCACGTGTTTCGGGAATATGTGGATTCCCGAAACACGTGTCGTCCCGAATTAATTAATACTTTGTACCGGAGGAGTAATCCGAACAGTGTGTTTATTGTGCTGCCCCACAGTCCTTGCAATCTTTACTTTTAGTTTTTGTTGGATTTACATTTATTCCAATCCTTATCGTCTCTTTCACTAATTCATCTATTTTCTTACATATGTTGTCTCTATTCCCATATTAAGCATATGTCATCGGCAAACTCTGAATCTTCGAGATGTTCACAGACGTTCCACTTAATACCCGTTTATTTATTTTAAAACACCTTAGTCTATAGTGGAACTCAACCCGAGAATTCGATATGCGCTTCTTGGGGCAATGTATTTTAAATGAGGTAACAAGTGACAAGGAGGCAGACCGACGGACTAACATTTAAAGGACGAAATAGATCTAGAAGGCAACGCCGATCTGTCTCTGCATAAGATCAACAATTACTGGGTTGAATTGCACTAAAACACCGTCAAATTCTAACCCCGAAAACGTACGATTTAACTACCTTTATGGTAGATACAAGCTTCTCCTGTACTAAAGTCGGAAATCGAGTCTATAGAGGTGGAAGCGTTTTGTTAGGCCACTGGAGGAGATCGCGTCAATTAATTAGGTATTCGACCATCCTCTACGTGTAAAGAGTTTAGTTATGAATACTGCTCTGATTTAATTAACATTTTTTTCTCTAGTAGTAACATAATCATATCATAAATTTGAAACCACTATTTCATCTTCTTCTTCCTTCAAAATTTCCTTCACTTGCGGTTCTCACTACACTTTCAGCCTCGCAGTCCCCAAAACTACTTGCAGTGATATGCACTATACATCATCATCCGCACCGTAAAACTTTTTCAAAAGCGCATCGCATATCTATCTGCATAAGTCGGCGTCCCCTAAATCACATGCATGACGGCTCGAAGATAGGAATCGATCTCCTCCAACGACCTGACAACAAAAGTTTTATTGCTCTCCGGTATCGCGACGCAACTAACATATATAACCTAGTACGGCCGAATGGATTTTATGAGAACATCGTACTACTATGCGTGACGTTCTGTTAACCAGAGAACGTCATGGTAACATCCTCATAAATGAAAATAATATTAAAATTATAGAATTATATATTTTTTAAAAAATGTGAGAACTGCATATATGAATAATATACATATAGCACAATAGGCCCACAAAAGTCTACGTGTACCCTACAAATTTTCAGTATTAAAAAAACCAGTGAAAGGTAGGGTATTTATTTATTTATCAGATATTTTTCCATTAAGGAAGAACATTATTCAGGGAGAAATGAATTATCTAAAGAAATAATAATGCGCCTTACGAAAGTAACAGAAAAGTTACTTTTTTCCTTTAACATTTGCTTAAAATGGCAGCGTTAAGTTTGTTATGAGCAACGTATGAGGATGTAGTTGGTGTGAAAACCCTAAAAGCGCTGAACTTTCATGATTTTCCATGATCCGTAACGCTTTTTAACACTTTCAAAAGCATAGTCTTTCTACAATGTCTCGCAACAATATGTAGCCAAGTATGTTTCTTCACTTCCTAACTTGTCTTCTTCATTGTGCACTTTAGTTAAACCATCTAGACTACATCATGTCTATCTAACGGGTTAGTAGAAGTTCTTATTAGGTGTCTCTTCGAATCAGCTATATAATCACACCGAAATATTCAAGAACCAAAGCTCAGCTCAAACAAATGGACAGCAATTCCTAGAAAACCAACTCAAATTGTAATACATTACCAAAAGTATTAGTATAATAGGAGACAGTGTCTTGAAATAGAACTAAATCAAATAAATAAATAACTCTATATACCTACTTCGGCTTCACGACTAGGTTAGCTTGGGGTATTATTCTATTGGCGACCTGGTAAAGAAAATATCTGTGTTACCTAAGTCAGTGACTTTTTCCTTTATAATTTTTACTAAAGATGGAAACTTAAATACGTATTTAGAGTTATTTAATTAATTGAAGTAATGTGGGTAATTTTATTTCTAAAAGAAGGTATGAGCATTAGCAACGTAGCATTGTCATAGAACCTAACAAACCTCAAAAACACCCCAGACCGCCATCCGAGGTTACCATCCTCGGCAGTAACGCTAAACTAGTGTAGTGTTACTAAAATTAACAAGAATACTCTTACCACCTTAATGAGTGAAGAATTCTAGATACGTATTTCGACAACTAAGTCACCAAACTCAGTATAATCTACAAAGGAAAATAATGTTTGACGTAGTACCCTTGAAGATATGCACTGCACGATATCACCACTTGCATAACACTCAGTGTTATTCAAGTGGTTTATATAACCCCAGCTAGCAAATTGACGTGAACAAGACGTCATTTATTGACATATTATCATTACGTCTTTGTCGTGGATGTCTGCTAGCTGGGACGGTTTGGTTTCTAATCCCTCTTCTATCAAAAATAGGATTTGAAGTTAGTTTCTAAGCATTTTTTTTCTTATAAGACCCGTCAGACTTGTCTCCAGAAACAGTTCAGTCTCTTGGCTTTTCGTATTTATCTTCCATACTTGTATCCATGTTCTATACCACCCATTCCCAGATCCTCGTGCCCTATAGCAATCTATAGAGGTTCATTTCTGGCTTCCCAAAGATTATCTTCTAGGGTTTAAGGCCTTACATTCATATAACATGTGGTATATTGATACCTAATTAACCTGGAAACTTTCTAGTATACAATTGGATATAGTTGCTATGGTTACAACTATGATGTTTTATAAACAACTTGTGGAAGTTTGACAGCCATAAATTGCACGGTGACAAAATTCTGCTTAATTTTGAAAAAATGGAGTTTCGGTCAGTAATTAGGTATTTATTTTGGAAAGGTCATCGAGCAAAGACACTTTTACTTCCTTCATATCCCACTATTAAAAACTAGGTTGTGAAGTTTAAGAGAGGAAGATCAAATGTCAAAGATGAACGTGGCTCCGGAAGACCAGTTTCTGTACCCACTCCGGAAAACATTTATGCTGTCCATGATATGATTTTAGAAGATCGACGAATTGAGCTCAAACGTATAGCTAAAGAATTACAGGTTTCCTATTTAGCACATATTTAACGTTTATTACGACTTCGTTATCAGAAAACTTCTGGCCAAATGTGTGTGTGAAAGGGCGTTAAAGTTGCGACGTCGAAGAAAATCTGCCGCAGTCTTGAAGAAGATTCTTCAAATTTTATGAATCGGCTTGTTACTATGGACGAAACATGGGCCCATCACTATGACCAAGAGACCACAGTACAATCCAAAGAGTGAAAGGATGGTCCACCACGATCAAAAAAAATCTGAAGTTGGAGTAATTCTGTAAGGTTATTTGAAACAGGAAAAAAGTATCACGGGAGCATATTGTACCAGGTTGCTAACTAAATTTCGTCAGAAAATTGCGGGGAAAAATGCGGAAAACTTTCTAAAGATATGCTCTTTTTGCCAGACAACGCTCCTATCCAAAAGTCGTTGATCGCAATATAAAAAAATTATGAAATTGGTTTTGAATTGGTTAGCCACGCGCTCAATTCTCGGATTTTACCACCGTCAGATTATTTTTTGTTCCCAAAACTCAAAAAACATTTGAAAGGTAAAGGATTTCGGACATATGACGAAAGACTTTTTTAAAGGATGTAGAATTACTTTATGAACGTTCTGCTGAATGCGTAAGTTTCTTGAATAGATGATTAAATAAAATTTTGTATTGGAATATTGTGGTAATTTATATGTCAGGCTAAATACCTATCAAACCTCCCTCGTATTCAATTACCACGGAAGAGCATTTTATACGAATCATTCCGCAATATCGTTAAAATGTGTAACTTATAAAATAGTGTCGAATGATCCGTAAAGCAAGATATTTAACCAGAAAAGGAAATACGTTCCCTGCAGTGGATTTCGTACGAAATTAGAACGTACGCTGCGTGCGACACGATTCCGTGTCGACGGCGTACTATACCCGGATCATCGCTATAATAAGGAAATCGCCAGGTGGCAGGGAAACAGGGAAAGAGCCGAACGTAGACAACAAACGTGGCACCGCACAACACAACTACGAAGACGTCGACTGCGACGACGATTTAACGTCGTGACGGCGTTGTTGGCAGCCCTGTTCGGTCCCACCGAGGCTCGTAAATCAACGTAACATGGCGTCAGTGGCGTTATGCTAGCGGTTGGCGTCGAAAGAACGATCACGCGGTTCCAGTTTCTCCTCCTTCACCTCGTGCTGCTACTCCTCTTATCGTCGTTCCACGGCACGACCAGTAGTAACTGGAGAGAGAGAAATATTTTCGACAAATTAGTCATCAGTTTTCAGTCCTCCCCGGAGCGTAAAGCGCGACTCCTGCATAGCCGAGTTTCTTTATCGTCGTACGGACACAGTATTTATGCATTCATCTGTTTTTATTGCTCGCCCGGCAATATGTCACGCACAGGAAAGGGGGACGCTCAGGAAAAGAGAGAAATCTGAGAAATACAGCTGCGACGTAATCGTAGGAATAAATATAAGGAAGCAGATGCTATTACGTTACCGATGTAGCTCCAGCTAGATGTGGAAAGTAAAACTTCATTGCAACATATGTACTGCAGGCAATTTTGAAGTGGTTGACACCTCTGATATTCTTACACATTTTCTCATATAACTTATTTCATCAATTTTTTAACCCGGCATAATACATACAAACAGGTTCCGTATCAGAGTACTATTACTAGTTTTTGCCTTCAAGCGACGTTTTACTCTAAGCATTAAAGGTTAAACATAGACTTTACGTTAGACGTCGAATATGAGTTTTCATGGTCGCATCTATTGCAAAGTGTATGCCTACGACGTGCTAAATAAGTTGCAGGCATTCCCCGTCGTACACTGATGAGGACTAAGTAGTCCAAAACAGCTGTCTGTACGTGGGAATGTATGGTGCTACTAATGCGGTGCATAACCAGGTGTGTTGTCGGATCCAAAAGCATTATATGCGTATATATTTTACATTTTCTTTATTGTTTATTTATGCATGTAATATCGTAGGGTGTTTTAGATTTTTAAATGCATAGCACATCTTAACCATTTCTTGAGAAACTATTGAGCTAAAAACAATGCACTTTGCCAGTGCCAACAACATCTGCTCTAAGGAGTAGCAGTTTCACACCGCGGATTTAGTTTCCTGTACAAGTACGAGTAAATTGTTCTTATTTTTTGAAAATCATATGTATTTTTATCATGAACTTTTATCATTGAACTTCAAACACCGATATTTTATATACCTCAAGCTTTTCAAAACTCAAAAATGACCAAAGTTTCTAAAATGTTTATTAGTTTCATTAAATACAAATGATAGCACCTGTTTTGCGAAAACATACACATCCACAGCATCACATTCTATATCTTGATTTGGCTTTTTAATATTGTTTTTATTTTATTTTTGAAACGTGTGTATTCTTCTGTGTAAAATGTCGTAAGAATCTTTCAATTTTCCAAGTTATGAAATTATTTTCTACAAATATATGCTAACCCCTTTCTATCAAAGAACCCAGTGTAATTTACAAAATTTACAAACAAGCGTTTGATGGAATTGACCAGGAAATATTGTTGTCTAACCTAAACCAAATTGCCTTTAGTAAACCGCTTCTTACTCTGATAAGTTCATACTTGATAAATACTCAACTGTTTGTATCTTATAAAGATTTAAACTATGATCGACGAATTACTACATCAGCAGTACTACAAGGATCCAATCTAGGATCATCACCGTTTTTAGTATATGTAAACGATTATATCGAATATTGTTAAGCGCAAGTTAATATTCGTCCATGACGTAAATATATGATCCAATTTTCTTCTGCGGGTGATTACAAAAATCTGCAGTGTAATTTAGAATCAATTATCGATTGTATAACCTCAATAGATTAACTTTTAAATTTATTTAAATATGAAATACTTAACTTTACGAAGAAGGAATGTGTCATGACCAGCGACTACTGTAACAATAACTCGACAATTGCGCTCCAAAGCAGCTACCTCCCGTTAATATCATAATGCTTCAACCGCCGTAATAACCTACAATTATACTCCTATTTATACTATGCAATTAATACTAATATTAATACAGATTAATAATATTATTTTGTATATAATAGGGTATTGTATATGTTGAGGACTGTTACTGTTGTTTTGGGCGCGCCGAAAAAGACAGACAGCAACGGCCGTCAACCAAAAACCGGTTCGTATCGAGGATAGTTGACGGGCTACAACCGCCCGCCAAGCCGCGCGCCCGCTGCTGGCCACGTGCAACCGCACCAGTGCACAAACCTCGATGCTAGCAACGAGCGCATATATAAGGGGCTGGGTAAAGAGAGAAGTTGGAAAGGTATCTGATGGCCGTGTTTTCGCTCATACTCAAAAGACGGTTGCGCTCATCCAACTTCGAATATCGGGTCCAACAACCCCCACAGCGCGTATACATTAAATGTACACATATATGTGTAAGATTAAACCCTACCGAAAGACTATATGAGTATATATAATTTAAGTTGAATAACTTGCGATATTATGGAATATACAAATTTTATCTTACGTGGCTGTATGAATATCTAGTTTTACAATAGACTATTTAAAAGCAACCACATCCCTCTTTTGTGTACTCTCACCGGCAAATCATCCTGCAAACCGGTAAAACCCTAATATTTAAAAAAAGATACAGACACTACAAACACTTATTTACTGCTCTATAAATTAGTGCAAAGAAGTCATTCCATAAAACATCTGATTTGCTAAACATGTCCTCCATTATCAAAGTACATAACGGAAAACTAAATGTGTAGTAACATTCAAATTGCAATTTCCATTACTTCTAGTATTATTTCAAAATATCCATCATATAAGTCATTTGCAGAACCAAATAATACCCAATTACTAAATTCATTTGCATCCTAATTACATTTCATAGTTATAATTTCACCTAATACAGCCTCCCCAGCTCGCGTCCCGCCCATATGAAATTCATAATGAGCGCGAGATGAACGTAAATAGATACGCTAGGTATATTAAGTTTTCTAATGCATACGGTAAGCTGCATCTACATAACGTGCATATGACGACGGGGCGCGACGGTGGTAGTGTAACAGCAAGTTCTTCTATGAAGTCGGGTCGTCGTTACCTTGTCGGCTTTTTTATTTGTTTATTTGCTCCGAGCGGCGCCTTGTTTTCTGTTTTGCGGGCGCACGTTTTGAAGCGAGGCCTTCTAGAGCACCTGAACACACTCCAACAATATCCATTAAAATGATGCACATCTAGCGAGTCGCTCTTCAACAGAATGATCCCGGGGATTATTAGATGGATGAATCTTTCAAGATATACGAGGTAATATTACAGTAATATAATAACTTTGTTAAAATAATTGTTGCGGAAGTTATAATATAATTCGTAACGTTTTCACGGAATGAACTTAAAGGTTCTATTTTGCATATATTTACAATGCATCAATTAATATAATTTCTTTAAAATGCCTTATTCAGCCACATTCCCTTAATCAAAATATTTCTTTCTTTCATCCTTCCCTTCCATCTGCTTTTTCGGTCGTTGGATTTGGGCTAGTTTCCTGGATCTTCTTCCACACATTCCTTCCACGTTTCTCATCTCCTCTGTCTCACATTCTTTTCTTTCTCCTCGCCCTGCCATCTGTTACATCCATTTTCTTGGAGGCTTGTCCTTCCTCCTCTTGATTGTATTTCTTACCTCATGTACTCTGTACGTTATTCTGCTTGGTTCCGGTCTCATGAGGTGTCCATAGCAATCTAGTTGTTCTTCCTTTAGTGTTCCTCTTATTGTTTCATTGCTTCATTTCTGCCTCTCTTTGTTTTTCCACCTATTTCTTCAGATATCACACCTTCATGGCACCTATTTTGCTATTCCTTCTTCTGTAGTGTTTCCTAACTAAATTTTCTCTTTCCTAGTATATTGTTTAATGTGTTGCGTAGTTAAATCTGTTTGACTTTTTCGCTTTATTTGCCATTTCTAGTTCTATTTTTCCATCATCCGTAAATATGCTTCCCATAGATTCATAGGTTGTTGTTTGTATCCCAATGCAGAGACTTAACATCACCGCCTTGAGGCCTATTGTATCACTCTACGTTGGGTTTGTGTAAGTGTGTATGTGTGTGAAGTGAATGGCTTGTTACTGCCTCTCCTCGCCATAAGAGAGCGGCAATGTCGATTTATCACTGAATGGTACTGTGACAGGTATTGATCACCCATGCTGCAACCGATCTTCATAAAAATTTATTGCTGCAACATTACGCAGACGCTCTCCTTTACTTTGACAGCCACTTGACCTCCTTCCTTTTTTTTTCTATCTTCGACAATCGTCCTGCATCTTGTTTTTATTCCCGCTTTTCTTAAGTCTTCTTCTACTTCTTGCTTCCCTTCACTTTTTGGTCTTCCTCGTTATCTCATTCCTCCCAATTGCCATTCTGTTATTGCTCGCACTCGCTCTTCTGGTCTTTTCCTGCATATGTGTCCCAACCATTTCACTCTTTGCACTTATTACATACGTTCGTTATTCTTTGCATTCTTAGTAATATTATCCGCATATAACACTAGTTCTATTTTTACAGGTTATCTATAATATGATTCACTTCATTACTATTATGAATAGCAATGAACTGACACTATCCCCTTGTGTAATTCTTTTCTTCCATTCGAATTCTTCCGATCTTTCTTCTGTTATTTGAAGCAATCTCTTTAAATTTTTGTACGTGCTTTATATTAGCTATATTAGTATTTCTGGGACTTTCATTTTCACCAGGCATTACCAAATTTCCTTTCTATTGAATCAAAAGCTGCTCTAAGGTCAATAAATGCCAGTACGCGCACCTCCCTATCTTCTTTCTTCCTTCTTTCTTTTATATTTATCCGCATTGTCATTCATCTATTTTTCAGGAATACAAATTATCGTAACTCTTCTATTTTTCTAAATAACCATATTAAGTGTTAACCATATTAAATCTAACATATACTTAAATTGCCACTTACACTTTTGATCCTTTTTTGGGACAGAAAGAAGAACCCATAAGAACAAACAAATCGAAGGTGACGTTATTGCTCCTCCGCGTGCGCAAATAAATTCCCGAAAGGCCTACAACATAAAAACCCGAGACAAAAGTCACGTAACACAGCTTACAGGCAAATACTATCCAGACGTGTATAGATGTGGCGCGCAGCTTAACGAACAGCCAACCTTTGCGACCACGTGTAGAAGCGGGTGTCCTTGCAACGTGTTTGCCCTCAAACCCCCCAGAATTGCCTCTGATTTATCGTCCATACGTGTTATATATCGCGTGATATATAGAGCAGATCGACAGACTGCCGCTAAGAAATCCACTGTGCCGGAGCACCCGGAATATCCACCGATATCTGGAACCGATCTTGGAATCGGCCGTAAATATACTCAGATTTATGCCGGCTCACCTCTTTTTCAGATATGGAAAATCGGAGTCCGCCGAAGGTGTGTGTATGTATGTGTTCCCCTCTCGATCCGATCGGGAGTGGATCGAGACTTTTCTAATTACGAAAACGTCATTCAAAAATCGCGGTGTGATTTGTGTGCTACGAGAGAGATGCTGGTTTTATTCTTTCTACCGTTTTTATTTTTTTGAAAATCGACTGTTTTATTTACACCTAGGGTAACGATACAAAAAAAAAGGTGAAAAATTAATCTGGATATCATCGGGGATCCGATATAATTCCCCCTTCAAACGATACCTGAGAGATAGACGCGTAAAATAAATAACGATCCAATTCCCTATTATTAAAGCTGGAATAAAATTTTCGACCTAAAACCTACATTCTGCGGACTGCGAGTTCCCTCGGTCTCCGCTAGGGAGCGCCCCAACCAGCGAGTCGCTCGCAGCGGGTCTCCGGCACAGTACCAGCACTCGGACCCGACTCATGTCAGTCATTCAGCATTACACCGCTTCACAAACATACGGTTTAATCTTTTTTAAAGAGGGTAGGGTTTAGTTTACTAATTAAGAACCATTTAAAACGTCATTTTTCTGTTTGGCTTTTTCGCGGTAATTGTATTTAATTCTTTTTTTGCTACTGCTGTTCTTTTCTTTCTTATCAACGTCGAGTGCGATTTCGTTGTTAGTCCCTTCGGGGAGATATTAAAAATAAATAAACGAAAAGCTTTGGAGTTTTTATGTACGCAGATTTTATGATTTTACATTTGGTTTTATTCTGTTTATTGCATACTTTTTTGGCTGTAGCTTGCTTTAATTATAATCACAATAATTATCGAATTCTTAGACTAACAGAGTAATAATAATATGATAATTTATAAATATAGAATCTCTTATAAACTTACTAAACCTTTGGTGAAAGTATACCGTGTCAAATAAAAACTTAAGACGGTTTTGAACTGTACAAGCAAGTGTTTCATACTAGATATTCTACTGTATCAATGAATGGGGCCAACAGCAGTTTTGGATTACAAAAATTATGATTCCTATGACGTATCCTTAGTTTACTTAAGTTACACCTTTTCTATATGCATAATCCTCATGTAAATGCCGCAGGCAAAAGTACTGTTAAGCTGCTCCCGCAATGACCATCGTTGATAAATAATAAATTAGTACACTAATTGTGCTCCAGTAAACATTGAATAAAGGATTATCAACTCGTAATCATAGCTTCAAGAACTATATTAATATATAAATTACAATTTTTTTAGAAAAAAACAAAAGCCTAATACCTAACGGTAATAAAATCTGAATATAAACAATACCTATTTAATCCAAATGCACTTGACAGTAAATTTACTAGACAAAAGTGAGCACACATATAGACTTAAAAAATATTAACCGCTAGAATTGCCTCATTGGTATAGAACCGAAAAAATTCCGACCTTAAAAGGACCCCAATAGACCAATACATCCTGAAATATGTATATGTAATCATGTATGCATGCATTTTTCAGATGTTTATTTAACAACAACAGGATACAGTCATAAGTAATAGGAAAAAAAACAAGTAACAAGTCTTGCACGTTAACAATTTATTATTTTGCTATTATGTTGCAAAGTTTTTAGAATTTTCAGTGGTTTTTTAGGGATACATGAATTCCGTTTATTTTTCTATGTACTTCTGTGCCTTATATTAACAATTTGTCAATAGCGTACAGTCACATGAAGGTACAAAAGTAGGCCAAAACTTTTGATTCTTCAACTACAGCATAGTAAAAATAATTAATGACTCTGCAACTAACAATATCATAATAATATGTCTATATATAAGTACTGTATAAATTGTTTCCTATTCACATGTCATTTTCCTTAGATAAACTTGTGTTAGATATCCAATGCCAGAAAAAATGGACACGGCATTTTCTCGAGATCTGACAAAACAATATAGACAAAGATTTCTAAGGTTACAACATGAAACATGTGTAGGTATATAGGCAACCAACGCATGTGTCCGAATCCAAAGAGCGCGTTCGAAAATGGGGTTGTTGCATTCTTACCCTTCTTAATAACTTTCCAACACGATAGATTATCGCATGTATCCACCGCTCCAATGTTCATAAATACCTAATACTGTAATTTTGACATTTCACTATATTTTGACAGTGACAGAAGGATGAAGTAATTGTATATATGCTTCTCACAACGAAACAGCCGACTTTTAGCCGCGATACTGTTAGAATCATGCCAACACAACCAATCACAACTTCACATTCAGCAAATGCACAGTAATGTCAAATGTAGTGACATTTCGTCCGCGTAGGATTTTTTGTTGCCAGTTGCATAGATAAGGCAAGTTGTCATCGCACTTACTTGACACTTGCCATTTCAACGTTCTATTTAGTGTTGATAGTTTTCGACTTTTTTTAACCATAACCAATCTATATATGTATTTGTCAAACTATATGATATGCTTTTGAATGTATGGCAACCATGTTATGAAACAACGAAATGTCAAAAATCGGTTGTTTAATTACGAGAACCATATGTATGTATATAACGGAATTTTACAGCCTCGGTTCATTCTCCGTCACCAGCTTCCATTCTTATATGTAATAACATATCTCCTCTTCTAGTCCTGCTTCAATTCTTCTATATCTTCCCGTTTTTCTTCTTTCCGGAGGTATCCATTCCAGCAATCTTCTTGGACATCTGCTGTTGCTCATTCTTTTTGTGTGCCGAAACCACCTTAATTGTTTTTTTCTCTATTTCCCTAAGTGTCATCGCATTCATACTCATGCTGTCTCTGATATTTTCGTTTCTTATTTTTTTCAGCTTCGATTTTCTACAACTTCTGCAGTAATCTATTTCGGTCGTTGAAGGTCTACTTCTATTTCTTTTTATCAAATTTTGTCAAATATACTTTGAACGATGCTCTGGTATAGTGTTTTTTTATGTTTTGTGATGTTTTTGTCCCATAAGATGGAGTTCAGTGATCTTATTCCTTTTTCTCCTTTATTAATCCGTTCTTTTATTTCATCATTTCCACTTCCCTGGTTGTTCAGTATTACCCCTAAATATGCCCTTTATTTTGGCCTTTCTAAACCCAGATCTTCTTATGATCGGATCCTACTATGAAATACTCTGACTTTTCCATATTTATAGCAAGAATTGCAACTTGATATTCTTCTTGAAGCTTCTCAATCATATAATAGAAGTCATCTTGGTCCTCTGCTGCTACCATATGGTCATCGCGCAAGAAAAACACCCAGTAGTAATTTTCTACTTATAGAACCTTATCCAGATGAATTTTGAGCTGTGTGAAAAAGAGACAACGGCCTTGTCTCAACAAGTAATTGAGACAATAAAAATGAATGTATATAATTCATCTCTTTGATGCATGTATGTTTACATGCTAAGAGGAATGGTTGTTAACACATGTAAAAATTAAATACTATCTGTTCTGAATCATTAACTAGTCACATAAAATACCATCCATAGCATATTTTTGGTTTTGTTATTATGGTTTTGTTATTATGGGTTCGTTCTATACATATTATGAAATCTACACCCCAAACCGTTGCCAAAACTCCCAACGACAACCTACACTAATAGTTGAAATTCGTTATAAGCCCTCGCGCATGTCTGCACATATCGTCTCTGTGGACAGATGCACCTCTCACCCATCTATCCATCCATATACATGCAGTCGCCGGTCAATAACTAATTTTAAAGTTAGATTTTCGCGAAAAGTTAAATATCACCGATGACATATATACATCTATTGTTCGTGAAATATTCATTATCAAAATGGAGAATATCGGTAGTAGATCAATCACCCCTGCGCCCGTTGGGGATCAACATCTCGATATATAATTTCGAAAGCTCTCGATCGCCGATGTCATCCGATCCGTAAATGGCAATTAGCCTAACGGAAAGCTTTCAAAACAGTACACATAACTATTTAATTAACGTTCTCATAGTTCTTCCCCACACACATATATTCCGAATCGGGCAAACCTTTCCCCCGACCAAAGCAACCTTTCGGACACGGAAAGCAAGAGGAGTCGACTGACAGTTCCGCATAACTTGACATTTTTCGAACGACCGGCCGACGCGACGTCTAAAATTTCGATGAAATTTTAATCGGAAATTTGGCCTGTCAATGCGTCGAGAGGCGTATATACCCCGGAAACGCTGAATGCACGAAAAAAAAACAGCCGTATCGTGTTATGGTCGGTGTCCATTGGGCGTTGTGGACCACAATCCCTTGCGACTGCTTCTTTCGCTTTCGAAGTACCCATGATCCTAACATACCGTGTGCGCGATAGGTTTATAGTCGCCCAATTATACACGAACTCGTCTTGTTATTTTCTTGGGAATAGTTCGCAATGGGTTTAGAAGGAAATATTTCATTTTATTCGTTAGAGAAATTTATCATTTTATTGGCCTGGGAAGAGATATTTTCTATTAAAAGGTCTTTTTACTTTGCGCTTTATTTTTTATAAGAATTAAGTCTTTTTCTTTTATTGGTTTGAGAAAATGTATTTTATACTATACACCATCTTTATTTTGCACCAAATCATCAACATAAAAATTAAAAAGCAGTGACCCCAGATTCGATCCCTAAAAAATACCTGTGGGTAGCAAAAATTAAAAAGACTAAACATTGTATGTATATATAATCATTTTCCCTAGTACCATACGTGTCGGGCTTGTCTGTTTACATTTCATGCACGAATTTACCCCACAGTTTCTTATTTTGCGCCATATATTTCGCCTCCGTCCA
>JARFOC010001158.1:616509-636716 GCA_031763485.1 Osmoderma eremita | reverse complement strand
GGTATGACTTCTAAATCCAAACATACTGTAAAATATCCTAATATTCCATCTGCACTGAGACCAGTACCTCACAATCCAGAATTACCTGTGCCTAAACCTCCACAAAACATGACAGTAAGCGACGATGAAAATGCTGATGATACAAAGGCAAATGGAGCCCTGCTATTTTGACAGACTATTGCTGGACGCTGAAGAGAGATGTTTCTGATGCAAAGTACAGCCGAAAGACATATATCAGCACATTTTCCAAGTAAATATATCACTTTATATGTCATTTTTTCATGATTTATACACATATTATTATATATACTTTTACAAAATTTCATTGCTTTGTCACTCTGGAACCCTGCCTGATAGAAAAATTCTGATAAACAGATATGATATAAGTGTAAAAAGAACTACCAAGTTCACCCACTTTATCTCGTGAGACAAAATAAATCTGAAATTTTGTTGATCAGTGTTATTTATGAAGTTCTAGTCAAAGCTGCAAGATATGGTAACTCACTTTATTATATATCTAGACCTTGCTTTCATTATATACCACCTTCCTTGTTTGTCCAGCCGTTCATTAATCTAAAACTATTATCTAATCTAAACTAATGAATTAATTTCGCCCTTCCATTGAGAATAATGTAGACACGCAATTATAAATATGGTAACTCACTTTTATTTATGTAAAGTTTGTACTGTAATTATTACAAACTACCAACAACATATAACATGTAGTATGTTCCTTCATTAAAGTTCAAACAAATATTTGACAGTAATTCACCCAGAGAAACATTGCCTGTAACTAATACCAATGCAATGACATAAAAATGCTGCAAATTGTTTAAGTACAAACGTTTATAAATGTTTATAAAAATGGTCTCTTTTTATGACATCAACTAACCAATTTGTAAAAACAGTTTAGTATGTACTTCATCGTCATAGCGAAAGAAATTGAACCTCTTGAGATGAAGTAACATTCTTGGCTGTCACAGAAATCCATGATCTATAGGGGTTTCAATCTTTATGTCAACCAACATTATTTTTAGAAGTATCCGTTTCTGGGTATTTTTTAAACACCAAATGAATTAAAAGATATTCTAAGAGATAACATACCTCAAACTGTTACTAACACATAAATAATAATATTTAATGACTTCAGTTACTTCATCACAATTTCATGTACATACTTGAATCATGTTACAACTAAAATAAAATAACCACTTAATAATATAATTATTAAAATTCTACTGTCTTGAATACATTAGAAGACCACGCTTCTCCAAATGAACAACCTAATGTATTGCTAAATTAATATGCACGCAAAACCTACGATGCATATACATCATGACCTACAAACAGATTCAAACTTCACTCGAACATAGTACCAAAACCCAGCTTTAGACGTTTTGCATTTAAAGTTCCAAATTCCTCGCGAACAACACCCAAACACGGACCAAGAAGTTCGTGTGTAGTTCACCGGGGTCATTGCCATCTTCCAAGATGGCAAATGGCGTCGCCAGATAGTATGGTAGCAAAGGATAGAAGATCGAACGACGAAGGACGAAGGAGGCACGAGAGGACGAAGAAGAAGAAGAAGAAGAAGTACAGAAGACAGTGGGGTGTGTGATTGCGTAAAGTTTTAAAAAAGTTCCGGTTAATTCGAAAATATAAAAATCGACCTACCCCATCAAGTTCTTTAACTAGTTCATGCGGGAGCCAGAAAGAGAAAGTACAAAGAGCGTAAGTGTAATTTGTGTCGGCAAAGTTTCGGACCAAGTTAGCGTCAGTTCGGAATTAAAGTGAACTTTTTTATGGTCTGGCATGAATTTTGTGGAATCGATAATGTTTACGTTTAAGTTTTTGGAGGGGACGGCACCGGCGGATACACGTTTATGGTGTTAAGTGAATTTAGATGCTGATCTTTGAGAAGACCTATTAAATCTAATTAACGATGTCTGAACGTAGTAAACTTTGTGTGATAATGAAAACCGGGAAAAGTTGCAATAAAAGTTATGTTAATTTGCAAAAGTTGGAAATTCTACCAAGGACTTCTTACTGACGAATTTAAATTTTGTATTACATTGGAAATGAGTATCACAACATCAAAGCAAAATGATGATAAAGACACATTTACATTATCACATCACCATTTTCATACCGATATAAATAAAAAATATATGTAGGTCTCGCAATTCATTCATAAATTGAAAAGAGTATTATTACTGTGTATTTATTTGTTTGTAAATAATAAAAATTGTTACGAATCAGCATCACCAAATTGAACAAGAATATGTGTACACATATTAAAAGTAATGCTTTCGTTCTGATATCTCTAAATCCAGCTGTGGATTGAGTGAATTGAAAAGCTTTGACCCACCCACACTTCAATTCATTCCAGATGCTGTTCCATTACAATAGATCAGAAACAAGCATTGCAAAACGACGCATTAATCCTATGAACTTCTTCATATTGGTTATATTACTGAAGATATTCGATTGAATTGTTAAATCTAGATTCTGTTGTACCTTTTAAAGGCATATATTTTCGATGATACCTGACATCTGGGAGTACTTTTAATTTTCTCTACTACGATGCCTTATCACGCACAATATTACAAATATTATATCACCGACTTATTCATCTTTTAATCTGCCAGTTCAATGCAATTTAATTTAAATTTCACCAAATATTCCAATCTAACTACAAACGAATATTTCTGCTTCCACGATTTAGGCTACTTTTCTTCAAGGGTGTATTAACCCTTACGGCAATTTGATAAACGTATCGCAAAGACGAATGACCACCACCAGCAGTCCTTCTTATCCATATTACCTCATCGATATCACCACCTCCCATCGATAATTCATACGTCAACCCTAATCTTCGAACCGACTGCTGTACGGGGTTAAAACACGTATATGTGTACAGGCCGTGTGCGAGAGTACGGAAAACCTAGTCCCTATCGCTTGAGGGGTGGCCACTTGGTTCCGAGGGCTGCAATTCTTACAGCTTGCGCGCGCCTGCACGGCCCCCCACGAACTAACCGCTCCTGTTCCTGCTGCTGCAGTTGCAATAGAGTGCGCGTGTTATCCCCACAACACACAAGGAGCGACTGCTACTCTCTTGGCGTCGTCAGTCCTGCTGCGACGGCTGACGATCGCGCGCGAACTGAACGCGTCCACAGCACACCGATAATATTCTGAAACAGTGTGTAGGACTTGTAATTGTCGATCGCACGATCGGCCAAACTTTCGCGTGTACGCGGTATCGTTAATGGTGATTCATGCACACTGTACGGTCGTCAAAATAAAATTAACGATTAAGATCAGAGCGGCTAATTAACGTTTGATTGACTACTTTATCAAATAGAAACGGACAAATATTATCAACAATCGTTTCCTTGCGTTCAAGTTCTTACAATAAATTTTAGTATATTATTAGTTTCTGGGTGCAAAAACGTTTGTGGAAATGTGCAACTTGTGTGTGTTTAAAGACATAAAATTCAGTATACCATTACCATGATAGAAGCGCTTCATTCAAGGTAAATAATCAAATTTCCAAGTTTGAAATTTTCAAAAGGAATTATTAATATCTTTTTATAAAAAAATATGGAAATATAATTTACACACAATAATATTAAACTAATAAAACGGATAATTTCCTGTTTATTCAAGTGCTACCAACATCCAGATAACGCAATATATTAAACATTAAGTAATATACAGGATTACATTGTGGGAGGCAAATAATTTTATGATAAAATTTATTTATAGAATATGCTGACCGAACCATGATTGCTTTCTGTTTGGGGCAGCATACTTGCGCTATTAGAAAAAGTTATATACTGAAGCGCGACATTTTATATTAGAAATTCTCTAACAAATTTCTCTCATTTTCATTTTGTAGAAGGAACAGGAATGGAATGTTTGGCATTTATTTGTGAAATATATCTTAAAGATATATGAACCTACCTACTATATAATATAATATTTAAAAATTAATACTAAATTTCATGCATTTCACTCGAAAAAAAAATGTTCATTTATTACACTTAACTATTCTGATATTAAATTATATGCATAAATATATTGAATTAAATATTAATTTAAATCTATATTTCTCTATACAAACTTTCACCAAATATTGTTAAAGAGAGATCATTTATGATTGTCATGATCATTCACTATTTTCCACAGACCTGACATAAATATTTGCTTGCTTTTTTTTAATGTAATGGTATCAAATTCAAGCATTTTCAAAATTTCTCATTTTTGTTTTGTTTTTTAGGAATATATCAGTTACTTTATGTTCGAAGTATAGTATGAAAATATTTATACTGACTGTGATTTTTTAGGCCAAATTTTAAGTGCCTTTTTCCCTTGAAGCAAAAAATAATAATTTTAGAAACAACAGCCAACAGAACGAGCAAAGAGAGTGAAAGAAAGTATTCTATAGAAATGTGTGCTATTATATCAACATCATCACCTTAATATTGAAGCTTAGCGTGAGACAATAATCTATTGAATTAAAACACATTTAGTTACCTTGATGAGTAAAGAACTCTGAATACGTATTTCGGCAACTAAATTGCCATCCTCAGCAGAAATCTACAAAGGAAACTAATGTCAGACCTAGCACTCTGAGAAATATGCACCACACAGAACACCACTAATAACATTGGTGGTGTTCTGGGTAGTTTTTATTTGTATAATAGATTAATGAATGGCTAAATATGCACGCCATTGATCCAGTTATAATTTTGACCTCTAACGATATGAGCAGCACACGTCCTAAAACTTGTCACAAAATTACGAGAGCAGCTATGACAACCAATTATGATCTCACTGTAAATGTAAGAAAAACCTGCTGAATACGTTTAATCTAAAAAACGATATATTCAACAGCTACATATATAAAGAATGCACGTTAGGTATTCGTAATAAAGAATTTATGTTTGGAATTTGATTGTTAGTACAAATATAATACTGGTTATATGAGAAGATAAGAAATACCGTTACTTACTTATCTAACCATTTTAAAAATATTGTGCTTACTACCGCTTTCTTTAGTTGTTGATTCAAAGAAATATGAACCTCCCACATTATATTTACAACATTGTATGATTACTACAGAATCGGGCAGCTTTGTTTTTTCATTGTGCTTTTATTTAAATAAATATAAATAACTTATTTCTCGTTCGTCAACATGCATGATGTTGATTGATATGTCTGCGATAACAGAATTAATCTGATTACATTGATATCAGAACAGAAATGATTAATCCTTGGAAGTTCTATTGCAACTTCTGGTATTAATCTTTCAAATAATTAATTACTTCAGAAAGCGATTATTTTGTTTTCACGAGAATATTGAGTAAGTGCAAATCTAGTTCACGAATATTAAAGCAACATATTTATCTTTTATCAGTTTAAATCTATTTATTAATTTTAAATAATTTGCAACTGCATATAGACATTAAGTATTTATGCATTTAAAAAGGTCGCTCATGAAACATCAGAAAATGTTTCGAAATTCGTCAAACCTTAATTACATATTTTTATACCCAACAACATACATAACTTATTTATAATTTCCAAGAACATACACTTAAGGCAAATTGTTTTTATTGGCTTCCAATCTGATAAAATAAATATATATATATATATAGGTACCTGGTATATTTCTCAATATGCTTATACTTAATACTTTTTTTTCTGATATTTGAAGCGTTGCTTCACGCTTCAAAGAGACCCATTCCCCGTATTCAATATTTTGACAACAGATTTTTCATACATAAAAAAGGAATTATATGAAAGTTATCTCAGTTTTACCTACTTTTCATCAAAACACTAATATACCTACGAATAAAGCCTATTAATGAATTTTAAATCTACAGAATTGCACTATATATCACAGAAACAGAAATATTGAACGTCAACTTCAAACGAAAATTAAAACAAAAATCGTTTGTACGTCACTTATGGCAATATCTGATAACAAGAATATCTGAAAACAAGACAACATCTATTGCCTCTTTAGTTGATTTAGGGTGTTCGTCATATAAAAGTAATTCACTTGATTATTTACACTTTAATTTATTTATATTTTATGCAGACTAATCTTGTGACACATCCGTGCCAGGTAACCTGATCAAATATCGTTGTTATACAACGATGCAAGCTCCCTTCAGAATTTTAAGGGAAGCGCATTAAAAATATAGTGAATTTTTGTAATAATTTTATTTTAAAAATGAGCTTTAGTTTAGAAGATATTGCATGTGAAACAATCTGTATACCGTTTGAAGATATTGATGCGATTCTTAATGAGCACGCAACCATGATTGTGTGGCTAACTACTAGGCCTTTCGAGATTATCAAACTGAGGACTCTGATATTATCTGTCAGTACTGCCAATCCTAATAAGACGAAGCAACCAAAATTGCAATTGTGGAAATCAAGGCAACATTAGATACAAAACGAAAACGGTTAAATACAGCACAATCTCCAGACTGGATCCAGTTCTTAACTGCTTATTATTTACATAAATAGGTACTGCAGGTGGCCATTATTGATTAAAATCGTGCGTTAGGTACTGATTTACATTATCGAAAACATTACTTATTTTTTTTAAATCACTTTAACTTTTTCATATTCAACTGTCTCATTCGATCAGGTAATTTTATTATATAATTTTACACCGCGATAGGTGATTGCTGAGTCCTTTAAACGAGTGTGTAATATATCTAATTTATTCCTATTACGAGTCTAGTAGCTGTGATAGTCGGAGTCCTTTGAGAACTATTTTGATGTATATATTTAACACAGCACAAAATGTAGCACTAATTATTATCAATATTATTTCATTAGCAAAATATTCACGACAGCTGTTCCGAGACCGTAACGAACACCGCTTATTGCACTTTTTACAATATGATTTATTTTAATCCTGAATGTATAATGTAACTTGTAATAATACATAACAACAGCGCCTGCTGATGATGACGTTCTGTATGGGCAGTAGCTGAGAGTTGTGCTTCATGCAGCGTCGTATAGCTTCCTTGCTATTTGAGATTCAACGCAAAAATTAGAATATCAAAAATTAGAAAATCAGCACTCTGGGAGATATGCACCACACAGAACACCACTTGAATAACACTGAACATTGAAAGTATTATATATAAACTAATTTCCTGTAGTTGCCCAAAAACAAACAGAGGAAACATTAATGCATATGTACCTATGTACATCTACAGACGTCGTTCAAGGTATACTTTTATAGATGTTGCTATTTTGAGCTTACATCAACAGGAAACAAAACTTCATTTTAAATTTAAAAAAGAACATTACTTTAGACAGTCATTGTATTTTCTATAAACATAGTATAAAATAATGGATTTCAAAATAATTACTTATTAATATTAAGAATAATTGTTACAATTCGAACAATTAAAAAATGAAATTGGTGAAGTATCATTTGAATTATTTGAAATACTTTCTATTAGAACCACCTTAATGGATTGTAATTAATCTTTCTGACTGATATTTCATTAGACAAAATATTGGTGGGAATTTCATGTTAAAATCATGTAAAAAGTTTCGATTTTATTACTATACGAATCAGCAGTATAACCTTCTGCTAAGCAGGAAGACTTCCACCCATCTCTTTAAATCTAAAATACGGACACCTGAAACATTAGCACGTAACATAGCGGATGTTTTGAATTTAAATATCTTGCGATTTCTTTAGGAACATTTGAAATACAGTATGCAATCCAATTACTTGATTTGCACAACTACCTCGTTCGTTACGATAAAACAAGCGTTCATCTAAACCTTCTCTAGTCTAAATTTAATATAATTCTGTAATAATCTCACAGAAGAACCTCACATTCATCATTGTTAGTTATCACAAAACCTCTTTTAACGGTGTTTTGGTTTAATAATTTTAATAAGGCTAAATCATCTTTGTATTTCCAAGTCCGTTAACTTCATTTTATGAATATCGTCTGTCCGGCACGCTCCAGCTACTCCCATAAAATACTTTCATTGCCAAGTAACTTCGATCAGGAGCCTCAAGTGAAAGCTTTGTAATTTCTTTTGTAAAAACGTTTGAATTTTTAACCTTATAAACAGCGTTCATTTCTTTTAATAAAAGCAAGCAGTTCATTAAAAATAGGGATATCTTAGTTTTTGTTAACTGAAGTTGTTAATTTCACCATTGAATATACCGACCAGGATGTCGGTATATTCAATTTTGATTTTTTCAAGAAAATATGCCGGAAATATGCATATTTGCAACGGGCAGCAGACACACGCACGTGGAAAAGACGTGCATAACCGACTTATTTTATGTTAGCACATATGTGCAATCCGTCACGAATCAGGACAGGTTCGCTTAATCTTGTAAAGTGAATACTGGAAACAGAAATATAAAGTTATGTGAAGTTATAGTTATAGTTGGTAAAAAGTATTAAGTATGTTTGTATTTTCTATTTTACATTTTAAAACTTTAATTTTATTATATAAATTTCTTCTCAAAAATTAGTGTAAAATAAAAAGTTCTGGCATCTGTCTAATGGGATTTTAAATAAAACACAGGATGTTAAAATTATCCATATTTTCTTTCGCAACGTTTCGGCATAAATTACATCCTTATCAAGCTTCGGAATTAGATTAAGAAGATGCGTGTTTGTTTTTAATTCCTAAAAAAAATTCAGATTTCTTCAAATTATATTAATATTAACAGTTAAAATAATAAAATTGTAAAATAAACTTCAAAAATATTTCTTCAATAACTTTAATTTCATTTTTAGATAAAAATGAATAAGTCGGAAGTTTGGGATAGTTTCAAAAAGTTAGGGATAGACACGGCAATCTGCAATCATTGTAATAAAAGTGTTGAGCTACAAAGGATCATCTAGGAACAATCTACATAATCATTTGAAAGCAGTTCTTAAAATAATTATCGGAAAGAAATCAGAAACGATCGGCGAAGAAGAAACGCCTGGATCTTCCCCTTCTTCAAAAAAAACAAACGAACATTTTGAATTTTATGAAAGTGAAAAGAAGTAGTTTAGAAAAAATCATATCAAAACTTGCAGCAATGGATGGACTTTTTATTAATAGCATTACAAATAGCTCATTCACACGAGGGTCTCTTCAACAACAAGGATATTCATTACCAAGAAACAACTCTAGAGTAATGGATCTCATTCATGCGTTTTATGACAATGCCAAACGTGAAACTATTATTGAATTAGATTCATTAAAACAGGATAGGGAAAAATTCTCTATAACTTTAGACGAGTGGACTAACAAAAGAAATCATAGATATTTAAACATTAATGTACACCACTTGGCAGAAGATTTCAACTTGGGATTAGTGCCAATAGCTGGTTCCTGTGATACTCAGAGAACTTTAGAATTGGTGTCTGAGAAGCTACAAAATTACAACTTGAATCTAGAAACTGACATAGTTGCAGCAAAAAATGATGGTGCTGCTGTTATGAAAAAAATTGGCAAATTATCATCTATAATTCATCAACTATGCTATTCACAGGCCATCCACTTAACAGTTACTGATGTGTTATATAAACATAGAGAAATGGCTGAAGCTGAAGCCGAAGTAAATGTCTCAAGTAAGGTATCGGAGGAAGAAGACGAATACGAATATAACGATTATGAAGATTCTCTTTAATATGTTTGTAAACGAGAACATCATATTCCTATTTTGTCTGACAATTACAATCAGTTTCGCAAATTAGAAAATTTGTAAGTTCTTTAGAAAATCTCCAGTAAGAAACACCATTCTTCAAAATTATATCAAACAGGAAAAAGGAAAGGAATTAAATTTAATTCTTGACTGCAAAACAAGGTTGAATAGTATAGAGGACATGATTGGAAGATTTCTAGCAGTAAAAGAATGTGTTGTTTTAGCATTAAATGATATTGGTTCTTCTCATATGTGGAATGAAGATCAATATCCTAAACTTTTGGAACTGGACCGATTCGTCTAGCTTAGGGTGACGAGATGCCAACTTATTAACAGGTGAAGGTATATTTGAATTTCTGTTAAATGAACTAAAAAATTTAAACACTGAAATAAGTTTGAAACTATTATATGCTTTAGAAGAACGAATTCAAGAAAGAAGACAAGTAGAATTAGCAACTCTTTTGCTGTGTTTGCAAAATCCACAAAACATTTCCAGTTCAGCAAAGAAATCTAGTGTACTATCTTTAGCGTCAAACCTGAAATTATTCAGTTATCTGGAGAGATATTGTCTAGATTATTTCCAAATTCTTATGTAGAAACCGATTCTGATGAAGAGCAAATCTAAGAAACTACTTATCAGAGTAATGCTTTTTTAAAGGAAGCCATGGAAAAATCAATTCATAAGTTTCTTGAAGACCCTGAAGAAAAACTTACAAATCCAAAGACACTGAAAGCTGAATTCTCATTATTTGAGGCAACGGATAAAAGAACCAAAAACTTAGATTTCTTATTTGATGCACTGAAACTATAAAACCAAGCTCAGTAGCTAGTGAACGAGTATTTTCAATTTCAGGCAATATTGTGTCCAAAGTGAGAACAAGACTAGCCACCGTTCAGTGGATATTTTATGTTTTTTAAAATCCTATTTTCTTAGAAGAAATTAAAATTAGTGAAATAAATATAAATATTTGAAATTAGAAAATTTTGTTTGAGTTTTCGTTATTTTGTGTAAGTAATGTGTAATCCTTAATTTTTTTTTTTTATATTTTGACTTTGATATTGATTTCGTTTTTTGTTATTTTATATAAATTAAATAAAATATTTTTCCCTATTCTATTTCTTTTTTTACAAAAATTCGAAAACCGGCTAGAACCGGTTTTTTGAAAACTAGAATTCGAAAACCGGTTTTTCAAAAATTAGGTTTTTGTGTAAACCCATGTATTTCCGAAACACGTGTCCCGAATTAATTAATATTTTGTGCTGGAGGAGTAATCCGAACAGTGTGTTTATTGTGCTGCCCCTCAGTCTTTGCAATCTTTACTGATAATGGATCCCGTCTAGAGAACTGATTATAATTACACATAGTTTATATATATGTACGTATATCTGGCATATCGCTAGCGTTTAGAAATATAATAACCAAACGTATTCGAATATCGGGAAACGGTGATCACCTGTTTAGAATCATTGTGATTAGAAAATCACTGTCGCGGTAAACACCGTCCCAGCCCATTACAAATAAAAAGCGTTTGTTGACGCTCGGTAAAGCTTGTGTTCAGATTAAATGCATGCCTTTAAAGAAACCAAAACCTCTAACTCAAAGACTCTAACGAATTATTATATTACCATTTTGTTATGGTTGTAAAGAAGAAAATAATCTCAGACCTACACAAACAAAGCAGTAAAAGAAAAACTATCCATTACACCTCCGACCTGGTAATAAAATCTTAATTTTTCTCTCCTCTCTCACCCTAACTAGACGCACGTTTCCGAATCGAACCCTCGTCATATTTAGGGGAGAGCTCGGCTTTTCCGACAACATCCACTGCATCCCGCGTTTCCTCATATAGAGGGTGACTTTAGAAAAAACCTTCCCCTCCCTCGCCCATCTCCGGCATTCTCCCCCAAGGCACGAGTTAAATGAATTAATCCGTCCAGATCAGGGCTTTCGACCTACCCAATTTCGTTTCGAAATTTTGAGCCAGAGAGAAAGAAATACTACGACGTCGCATCCACCCGAAACAGCCGACGTTGGATTAAGAACGAGTTTATCCCGCCGCGCGGAGGATATCCGGCAGCCTCCGACGGTGGTCTCTTATTTTAGCTATCTGTGTCTCGCAGGAGCGCAGGGATTTCCCTGTGTTCGGAGAATTCGGAGCATTCGGCCGGAGTGATGGTAATGGCGTAAGCCGAGTCGATAGTTTGCGGTCAACGTAATAATCACTAATTCGGAGACTCAGTGACTGTACGTTTAGATTGGCCCACGGCGGTCGGTTTCCTAGAGTTTGGGCGAAAGTTTAGATCCGTTCCTAATTCCTCCTAGGTCTCTTCTACCTGATAGTGTTGCGGGAACGCTATTCATAAGAGATACCCACTAGCCCTAACACCCAGTTGGCTCTATACGCGGATGATACTTTGGTCTTTTGTCGCTCGCGTGCCACCTGGTTGGTAGCCAGGAAGCTCCAAGAAGCGGCTGATAGACTGGAGGTATGGTTCATCAAGTGGAGAATCGGGATCAATCCTAACAAATGCGTCTCTATCCTATTTAATAGAAAACGCATTAGGAAGAATCCGCCTAACATCAGGCTGTTCGATATTGATGTTCTTTGGAGTCTGAAGACTAAATACCTTGGTGTGACATTGGATTCCAAGTTATTTGGAGGGATCACTACGTCGCTCAACGATCGAACGTAACATTATGCCAATTATATCCTTTTTCTAAATGGAAAAAGTAAATTAAATCTAAATTTAAAGTTACTACTTTTTAAAGTGGCTGCAAGACCGAGGCTCACGTATGCTGCCCCAATTTGGGGATATGCTGCTAACACCCAACTAAAGAAAATTCAAAGGGAACAGAACAGATTCCTGAGAATAATTATTAACGCTCCCCGGTATGTCAGCGTGAGCATCCATAGGGACCTAAAAATCGCCTCAATTTTATCACAAATTAAAGAATTTGCCCGGAAATATTTTTCCAATGTCCAGGACCATGAAAACACAACAATCGCCACATTGAATATTCAAAACAGGGAAGGTAAACATCGAAGACCTCATTACATTCTAACCGAGGAATCGAGAAACTAAATTCATTATCCAGTAACCTCCGATTAACGCCACAAGTATTCGACAGAATTAGAGCCAATTTAAACATGGGAAGAGTACAGAACTAGCTTCAACTCTGGTTGTCATGAAGTCAAGAAGAAGAAGGAAACGCTGGGAAATTTTTCTGTTCTGTTTGTATGGGAATCGGTCCAATTAATTCACAAAACCGCAGCAACTATGGCCAACGGTACAGATTTTTGACATCTCATGCAGACTCGTCCCTGGGATCCCAACAACTGCAGATGAATCTTAATGACATCGATGCATAGCTGAACATATGGGGTATCAGAGCCAATGAAACCAAATAATCACTTTATTCCTGAGTATTCAAGAAGCCAAATATCTTGGTATATATCTAGACAGGCGACTTACCTGAAAGAAACATCTATTTACGAAAGGCTTCATCCTCCACAAGCTGGTTAATGGGACGTAAATCTCAAACTGTCCCATAGCAACAAATTACTAATTCTCAAACCAATTTAGACGTACGGATTAGAGTTACAGCGATCCGCTTGAAATTCGAATATAGAAGTCCTAGAAAGATGTCAAGCTAAGATTCTTCGGCTGATTGTTCAAGCCCTTTGGTACGTTTCAAACCGTTGCGCGTGACTTAAGAATGCAGATGAAATTAAAATAAATTACTTGAACTACACTTACCAGAAGGACTCAATTCTCGTCCAAGCAATCTTGTTACTGACCCAGTTTCACAACAAGTATATGAAAGATGGCAGTTATTGAACTCTCTCCGAAAAATCTTTGTGAATATTTAATATGCTTACTCATTGTTGCTCTTACATTGTAACAGATAATAAAATAACTGGGGAAATTAAAAAAAAATTACAATAACTGGTACCCGCATTAAATATTCAACATATCTTCTTTCATTTCATTTATCTGAATCATTCTAAGACTGATTTTTCTAAAAACAGTTATGAAGCAAATCAGTTCGATTGTAAATTTAGTGCTCACCTTATAATTTTAATATCGTGATGGTACTAACTACACGAGGATCCACAACTGCCCTGAGTTACGAATACCAATTAATCAGGCTACATTGCAAGATTGTTATAGCTATTTCACTTGATTGGTATTGTTTATTATTTACATCACCCTACATATAAACACAAAGAGGTGAGTTTTAATTACTGAAAAACATAAATAAATCATGAAAATAAAGTAAACCATAAATACCGGGTGATCAATCGAATTCATAATTAGAGTATGCCAGGAATATTACAACTTAGTTGACAACACGTATTACTGTAACTGTCAATTAAGTGTCACATCAAATTATAATATCTGTCACATTTGCAAGAACCTAAAATGTTCAATTTAGAACACAAAACTTTTCTTACTGAACGTAAATATAAGTCATTCGTTTTCTTCGAAATAAGTTGTTCCATTATTAAGACATTCATCAAAATCAAGTACTTCTAACAAAGCATTTTAAAGCAATCTAACCTAAAATTATTATTTGTCAGTTTATGATTCAATGACATTAGTAATTAATCAGTGCCATAAACTTCGTGGCGAAACACAAAGCCGTACTCCAATTATGGTTTCAATATGAGTTAACATTTTGACATTAGAGGGAAAAACTCAGGATGGGCAATCTATAAAAATAAGTATTACCCTTTTTCTCAGTAATCTAGGGATATTTTACTACGAACCTTGGGCAGTTGTCATGGATCGCCCAGTAATTAATAAGTCAATATAATATACATTATTTTAATAAATTGTCAATCGGTCAATACGGTAGATATTTACCTAAAACGTACTTGCCACAAACAAAAGAATAATAGCTCTGGAAAATCGTAATTGTTTACTTAAAAATGCATTAGTTCACCACTTAGCTCGCCTTCTAGGTAATAAGTACGCCACTAGATGTCACGAAAATTGTTTTCCCCAGCTCTTAAATTGCTTTATATTATTTTTGTGCCTTTCTTTCTTGTATTTTTCACGATTAGAGTGTAAGCACCATTACATGCGTCCTTTAGATGTGCGGATAAAAGAAAATTGGTCAATTAACAGTTTTGACGTCAGTGATGTTTTGGTCGATAAGATGGGAATCGACAAATTCAAGGTTAATTATTGCAGGTTGGCGACGATTAAATCTTTCGAAATGGTTGTTTTTTCCTCTAATTCAGTAAAAAAATTGGTTTATGCAGGGAAATTAATCCGACTTTGTTAATTATGAGAATAATATAAAAAGAATTACATCGTAAATTAGGAAAATATAAAAATTAATAAAGAAAATAAAATCTAATATATTCCTTTCTTTTTCAGATCAAACCGTGCTTTGTTCTTCCCTCAGCAACTAAAAAAACGGAAATTTGATGAAAGTGAGGTTATGGCAGCGAATAAACCGCTTCAGAAACCACAAGAAATGAGCGACGAAAAGCGTCGGAAAAAGTTAGAAGAAAACAAAGTAGAACCGGACGCAATCAAGTTACTGGTATTACCCCAAAAGAAGCGGGTTCTTCCCAACCAATCGGGCGGCAGTCCTGCAAGAAAGAACCAAAAAACATCAGGTACTGCTTCGTCCACTCAAGATGAGCCGATGGCCGACGAAAATCTGATCAGAGAAACAGAAGCGGCTTTGAAAAGCCTATCTGGTAGTTGGGCGGGTCACAGGGGTACAACGTATAAAGAAGAGAGCCCGCCATTTGAAAATCTATTCGCCGAAAAGAAACCGTGCGCCAAATTATCGCCCACATCCTCCTCTGCAAGTAGTACAGAAAATAGTTGTTCGCTCAAAGACGTGATAACATTAAGAGACCAACACGACGAGGCGGATAAGGAGGGTAGGCCCATAAAAATTAAACAGGAAATCATAGATCCAAAATCGGAAGACTGTTACCAATACAAGAAGAGTAAAGTTGTGAAGACGGAACCAGCGCAATACGAACCGCCAGATTTTAATGAACTTGTGGACGACTCCTCGAACGAGCTAGAAATCGACATGTCAGAAGCGGCATCTGATAAAACAGAGACAGACGAAAAAACTGAAAGGAGAAAGGAAGAAGATGACAAAAGATATTCAGATGAGTCCCAGCAATCCATTTACCATCCCTTTCCAAGACCAAGTGTTTCCAATTCCTCACCCTTCTCAACAACATCAGCGTTTAGACCACCAGCGCAATCCAGCACGTCCAAAAGTGTAAATCCCTTAGGCCCTTATCCTACAGAAGCTACATTCGTCGGATATCCGCAGAGTATGATTAACCAGGAGGAAAAGACTAAACCGAGCTTGATGCAACTGAAGCCAACGGAATCAGAAGTTTCCATAACAGCGGTACCTATTAAAGCATCCGTGGCTTCGCCGGAAGCGGTCAACAAGCAATACACGATTCTACAGCCGGCTAGTGTCAGTTCGAGGGCTGCTAATGTCTTGCAGGAAGCAGTGAGAGAAGGTATACCAACAGTTACCGCAGTGGCAAGTTCGTCGACGACGGAAGCAAAAATTACCACACCATCAATGTCCATATCTCCTTCGAGTATAGGAAGAGGTAAGTTAAATAATAGCGTTAACTTATTATCACATGTTAAATGCAGCTAAAGCTTGATGTAAATGTCGAAGATATGACACAGAAGATGTCATTCCAATAACTATGAATATTACTGAGATTAGCAAGCGTACCAAAACTAAAAATTTAAAGATCTGCAGATGTAGTAGAATGGAAATGTGTAATAATTGTTGTTAGCACTGAAGCAATCATGTTTTTATATCATTAGAACAACATTTTAACAAGAATATACATATTTATCCTACTTCCAGCATTAATTTTTTTTTATATATTCTATCATGAGTTTTACTCTATAAATACCAAAACTGAAGTTATGCTACAACTTCTATTCCGTACTTCTATAAAACGAATGGCTGTGTACTTTATATTCAATCAACTTATTCTTTGTTCTCGTGCCAGATAAACGTAATGCAATAAAGCATGTGTTGTGTGTTGTGGTGGTTATGATACACTAAACTATTTTTCGACGCCAGTAAACTAATATTTCTCCGAACTTAACACAATCAAGTACCTACATTTTTAATTTTTAGTATTCTATACCGTCCACACTGTCAAATGCGTCAATAACAAGTGGTTTGAGAATCGTAAGACCTTACTTAACATACCACACGCTTTACTATACATTGTTCACCGAACAGACGGAGTGATCACGTGATGATCATGCATCGTGCAAGTGCCAAGCCGGTTTTACACTGGAAAACAGAAAAATTATTATTTCCATCCAGCTATGATTGTTTGTAACCTATTTCGAAAACATATTCGTCTTTATAATGAAAAGTAAACTTTCATTTTATGTTTTTGCTGTCTATTGCAATCTGATTTTTATTTTAAGCTGGAGCAAATAAATAATAATGCATAAGATGGCATAAGTGGTAAATTAAAATATTGATCTATTATACATTTTGTTATACCTTTAAATCAATGAATTTAATTTATTATTATCTTTCTGTCCTATTTTAGCCGTGCAATTGTTATATTTGTTTTTAGCAAAAAACAGAAATTTTATCTTAGAACTTATGGTGATATTTTCATCCTTATTTAAACAGTCTATAGCATCATTCGAATGATCGCTTCTTACATTTTAAAGAGCGCCTATTAATACCATTTTTTTTTAATTTACGTCGTTTGCAATGGATTTTTCGGGAGTTCTTACCAACCAATAGAAAGCTTAGTTTTCGTATCATGCATTGATCATGCATTTTTTATACTGCATCTGTTCGGTGAATAAAGTATAGTCTAGTAAGTCATTATTATACAGTAATTTATACCTGAGCATAATTGTAGTAAATACATGGATAAGAATAGTGTAAATGAAAAATATAGTTGTAGGTTTTGTTTTACACTTTTGGTTAGTTCACTTTGATCAAAAAGAACTGAAGATGAACAAGCCAAAAAATGAGTGATCAAATCAACTATATCAAATAAAACGTACCAGTGCCTAACATTTACAGCCAAAACAAAATAAACATAACATTTTTCTTTTCATTGGGTTGTTTTACGTTAAGATGAGACTACGAACTACTGCAGTTATCATCTTCGAATATAGCTTCCTAAAGTAAAGCAATTCTCATTTAGGAATAATCAATAAATTACTTTTGCAGAAAATTTTATTCCTATTACATCGTCGCCAGAAGGGTAGGGTATTACTTTATTTTAACATTTATGGTACCAAGTATAAATACTTTCGAATTCACTTCTATTTTGAGGTTATCTCCGTTTGATTCATTTAAACTGATTAGCTTTTATTTTGAACTGATTAATTGGTTAGTGTCGGGGTAACGATTGGTTCGTTTAGTTTGGTCACTTTATCAACAGAAACATAACATCAGTTTTTATTCACAACTGAACTAGCCTAGAGTAAACAATCACAAGAGACTACAACTTCAATGTTACTTAGTTAATGTAGATACATACATATGTATAACCAAAAATAACATAATTTCTTATAATTTAAACTAAAGATTGTAGACTCCGATATAGTCCTTGTTGTTGTTGTTTTTAACCTTTTAGTTGAAATCTCGTTAATTAAAATGGTTTAAAAATTAGGATAATGGACGATTACTCATTTAATGCAGTGAAGTAATGTTTCGAAAATGAGCTAATCTAAATTTTAAAGTATGTAAGTGTTAGTAAAAGTTATATCATCTCATGATCGACCCAATTTTTAGCTTAAAATGGCACCCAATATCAATTTCAATTATTAATATAATAATGGATTTAAAATTCTCGTTTTGCAGTGTTATATGGTAAAGCTTTAACATCCAAGATTTTGGCCAAATCACAAGTAATGAAGACACAAAGAACGTTTTCTTTATACTTTTGTATTATTGAAAGTGTAAGACTATGAATTCGCAGGGCAGATATTAAATTATGATAAATACCTTAGATTTTTTGGGATATATTTTATAAAATTTTAATATACAGGCGTAGCTTGGACGTATATATTATTATTTTAACACATATACATAGGTATAGGGCCATGGCTTTTCCATCTTGAACAGGGAAAAAATTCGTTTGGCTCCAGCGGTAACGGACGCCATCTCGCATCCGAAGCGTACGTGACCCGACTCCGGCGCTCCAGGGGGGGATCGTTCAGGGCCCCCTCCCTGTGGGAACAGCACGGAGAAGACACCTTAACCCTTTACGAGTAGGACGTCCATCGCTCCGTTCCCGTAAATAAATAAAATCGAACGGGGTGCGTGGGCGGTCACCGTGTGAAAAATGAGAACGGGCGGCTGGCGTGGAACTGCCTCCCGAGCAGGACGCTAGTCCGCAGGTGCGATGACCCGATGCGCGATAACCCTCCATTCACGAGCTGCGGTTTCTTTTTTCGCCAAAAAGATTTTTCTCGCGAGTCTCCACCCGTACACCGGGATAGGCTAATCGACCAACAGGGCGGGGTCTCCATCAAGATATAGGATCACTCGTCCAGCGCCGCTACATAACGAAACTATGTGTGTGTGTGCTGGAAAATCGTACGGGTATTGTGTGTGTAGTACATTATGTACATGAGCGCGCATCCTTTTCGCTTTCCCAACGAGAAGCGCCAAGTTTTTCCGACACCGTCGGAAAAATGGAAAACGCCGATAGATGGAGAGCGAAAGAGAAGGAAGAAACTCGGCCCCGCAAGAAAAGGCAATATGCGGAGAGGGTAGGGGCATCAACGATAGAAACCAGGAAAAATAATTATTAGGTCTGAATTTTCGGTATTTTGCACGTACACATCGAAGCGTGCCGTGACTAATTTCCACAAAACACCCGTCCGATATGATATAGAAAAGCGGATGCGCAGAGGAGCTTACTGTTTCAAACATCTCGTGCCTCTCTCGCGCCGAGAACGTGGAATGTATATCTATATGCGAATTTATACTTTACGCTGTATATGTACTTACGTGCCTGGCTACAACCGTGAATTATGTGGTGCGCGCGAACTATTCAAGCGGACCCGTCTTCCAAAACAAAGTAGTTTCTAGCTAACAAATAGCAGCACCATTGTTCAACGCGATGTGTGGTTTTTTTTCACAAAAGGAATGAATTAATATGCGCATACTATACACACCTACAATAAATATAAATTCCGTATTCGCCCATGGCTATTATAAAGCACCATTATCAGTCTAAAACATCTAAAGATTGCACTACGAAGAAAAATTGAAAATTTTACTACAATTGAAAATATTTATGCTGCACTTTATTCAAAAAAAGAAGATTTCTGCCAATAGCCGGCGTACGTTCAAAAGGTGAAGTTTTAAAACTAACTTTTGGTTAACGATACGGAGTATTGAACGAGCGAAAGGTATTCCTCCGACGTGCACTGATGAGGACTAAGTCAGTCCGAAACAGCTGCCTGTACGTGAGGAATGCCTGGAACTATA
>JARFOC010001158.1:601585-616409 GCA_031763485.1 Osmoderma eremita | reverse complement strand
GGCAGCCAATGAATGCAATAAGCTGTCTACTATCCATGCTACGCATGTAGGCTCTACGTTGAGCGTTAGGTCGTATATTGGCAGTGTATTGTGTCAACGAAAAGGAAAGTCGGGCCGTTCCAGGACAGTTAACATTAACAATAACTATCAACGCGTTTTTGAGCAGATCTTTGACAATCCGAAAGTCAGCCAGCGAAGAACAGCGTTACAACCTGGTGTAAAGAGAACTTCCTTGCAAAGAATCGTGAAGGATCTGGGTGCATTTTCGTATGTGATTCAGGTACACCAACAGTCACATCCTTGGGATTATCGCAGTAGAGTCGAATATTGCGCCAGAATTCTCGCGTTACAATATGAAAATCCTTTCTTAAAAATGTATGGTTTTCAGACGATGCGCATTTTCATTTGTCGGGCCATGTGAAACGGCGCACAAATCGATTTATGGCATTTGCCAGATCCGATGAGTTTCAAGAAGTTCCTTTACATAGTGCTAAAGTGAGTGTCTGGTGTGCAGTTTCGGGAAACGGAATCATTGGTCCGTACTTTATCGAAGAGAATGGTAGACAAATCACACTTAATCAACAGCGGTACATACAAATTTTAACACGCTTTATCCCCGATCTACGTAATTTGGCATTTGGAGACCAAGTTTTTCAGCAGGACGGGACACTAGTCATACTGCTGCCGTCAATTTCTTCAGGGACATTTTCAAACCAACATCATTTCACGATTTACTGACTTCCCTTATCTTTCACATTCGCCAGAGCTTACCTCACCAGATGCATACATTTAGGGCATGACCAAAAGATGCCGTCTTCAAAAGGTTACCACAAACCATCGATGGATTAAGGAATGGCATTCGCACAACTGAGACAACCCTTATTCGATAACATGACGACCAACTTCAAACTTCGTTATGAAGTCTGTCTTGAGCGAGGAGGTGCACAATTAGAACATGTAATAAAGTCTAAATAATATGTTTAAAAAAGAATGTAATTATAAGTTCTGTACTGTTTATTTCGCACCATGCTGTATAAGTACCGCACTTATTAAATCAATGGTGTTGAAATTGCCCATGCTGTGGTTTAAAGTTTTAAAATAAAAAAGAATAAATATTGAAGCTTTTGAAAATCACGCTCATAATTCTTATTTATAAATATTCAGAAATGTAGACCCTCAATATTAACATTCCAACTGTTTTTTAAAGTAATAATTCATCATAATTTAAGGCATACTAGATGAAATATTGTTATGTCACAATTGAATTCAAATCTCTATAGTCCCTTTAAACCCTCAGCTTTACCTTAATTTGATAAGTTCAGAATTACACGTCAAAATTATTTGTTTTATCTTATATTATATTCTTTATTTTATTCAAAGCCATCCATATTTCTCATATCTTTCTTTGTTATAATTTACAAAAATATTTCTTCTTTCCCCGTTTTTTCGATAGATAAACCTAAATAGTAAATCTCTGTTTGTTTGATTTGCACGCAGACATTGTCCGAATACACATCATCATTGCTAAAGATTGCTTATTTATCGCTCGAATTGATGATTTGCATTCCAATTTCCAATGTTCAGTTCGTTCCGGGACCAGTTAGCACTATGCAAATGAAAAATTATAAATTGCGGTTGATGATAGCAGGCTATCGTATGTAAGTTAAAATATAGAAAAAAAAGTGTTTCTTGTGTTAACTTGTGAAATTGTTCATGTTAAGGATATGTGTATGTATATAATATGTATGTATTAAGGATGTGTATGTAATAAGGATAATAGTTGGTGAGGTGTATTTTAAGTAATGTGTTCTTACTGCATTTTTGATTCATCTAAAACTATTTTAAATCAAAGAAAATAATTTTCCATTTGATATTTTGGTAACTTTCAAAAAGATGTCAGCTCTGTGCGGCTGACAGCTCTACACCGATAGGTATATTGGGGCTCTCAATGATAATAATAAATAGATAATAATTAAAAAATATATACCACAACAATGTCATGTTTACCCGTTTGTGTTACGTGGTAAAACAATGGATAACACATCTAGGTACTACTATACAGTTGATTAATAAATTAACAAAGCACAGAGAAACAATTGCGTCATGCAATAACGATTTTAATAACTAGCCAATAACAATTTTAATACACTAAAATACCTGCTTCTTTCATTTTTAACCATTGCTTAAGTTCTAGGTTTTATTTAATTTTAATTTTGAGT
The DNA here is from genome assembly GCA_031763485.1 of Osmoderma eremita. Lineage (NCBI taxonomy): Eukaryota > Metazoa > Arthropoda > Insecta > Coleoptera > Scarabaeidae > Osmoderma > Osmoderma eremita. The sequence goes on along the minus strand of JARFOC010001158.1, from coordinate 614,190 downwards.
AAATATTATACTTGATTCAATATTTATCTTTGCATACGCCATATATTTCAAAAATTCTTCCATGTACGCAACGCCTATACTACGTGCATAAAAGCAATAAACAAATAAATTTTCCCGTATATAACCCTAAGTTGTATTGTTCTTAAAGGCGCTGCCACACGATGCGTCAAACTGTCAAACTTTAAAAATGTTTGGCGCAGCGCCTTTTGAACATAAGTGATTTGTTTTGAGCTAGGCAGGCAACGTAACGCGTATGTATGGCTCATGTTTACATTAGGTGAATTCTACCGCTCGGTATATTGCATAAGCGAAGAGTTAATTCTTTGCTTCGGATTAAGCTACGTATTGTATTTTAAATATATTTTATAAAAGCTATAATTTAGGTTTACGCAGCGTCCTGTAACGTAACGTAATTTAACATTTAGTGCAACGTAGCATAAGATTTAACTTAAGCAAAGAAGTGCGTTTATGCACCGATGTAATTTTAGCATAGCGCATGCGCAAAGGAACGTTAAGCGGTTGACATATGGTTGACAGCATTGATACGTTTATATGCAGATACCAATATCAGCATGAAATTAAATTAGATTATTTCTTCTGCCATTTCGAAAATAAAAACAAATAAGAAACTAATGGAAATCATACTAGACCACACAAGAGGATGTCAACACGAAATAAATTCGAGATATTGCACATGCGTAATATATGATTTCATTTAATGTCATGTAAGAAAAATGAAAGATAACCTAGTCTTACGTTACACTAAATATCTTAAGTTACACTAAATTTTTGTATAATCGATATCTACATCTGTATATAATATAATCAACATAATTTTGAAGATAAATTTAAGAATACTTCCCGAGTGTCTGAATCAGATGTATAGATAATATTTTCATCATATTTGACACAAATTATTATAAATTCAACAAGATCATCGACGAAATTAATTCAAAATTCAAAACCATCAATTTTACATTAGAAAAAGAGAAAAATAATGAACTTTCATTTCTAGATATATATCTTAGTAATTAGAAATAATGGCATAGAATGCAAATAAACATAAACAGAAAGAAAACTAAAGTAAGCAGATCCAAATCATTGATACTTTCAACATAAAGTAGTTGGCTTTAATTCTCTTGTTCATGCCTTGTTAAGTATTTCGTCAACAGATATAAAACGGAATTAAATTACATCATACAATACGGAATACAATGGTTTTCCGAGAGATATGATAAATAATATGATCAAAAAAAGTAAACAAAAATTGTTGATTAAAAACTGTACAACTCTGATAACTCAAAGTTATCAAGGCAGTGAATTAGTTAAAGTACCATTTCATTAAGGAATAAGAAATCTACTACATAAAGTTACAGTTAAACAATTAATTCTTTAAATAACCTAGGAAATGCCCAAAAATTTAAATTGAGCATTTTTACTATAATTTATTTTGCAAACATATTTTTTAATTAAAATAATGTAGTTTGCAATTGCCAATTATGTACGTTCAATAAATTAAAATAGACTTGGAAAATCATTTACATCTTCAAAACTTAAAAAAAGAAAAAAATTGGTGTTGGAATCACTGGAAATTTCTTTTAAATATAGGCCTTTAAAACAAGACTTACTTCCCCATTCATTTGTATATATCTTTTGTATCGGATATCGATAGTGTACATATGAAAATGCAGCTATTCGTGCGCTCATTACCTTGAAATACAGTTGCGCAATGTGAAAACGTTAGATGCAACACCGGCAGCGATGTAGAGACCAAACTGCCCACCTTCAACAAATTAGTTTTATCGTTTGACCTACATAGGTAAATTACCGTCTGCGAAGCCTTTTGCATAGGCAACTTATATTGCAGAGGTGTATTCTTCGAACTCCTAATGAAAGTAAATAGTTACACAAACAGGTAATAGAAATCTACATTGCCCCGTCATATAGATCTTTTGCATGCTTTGTAAACAGATGTCGCTGGTTATGTTTCAATAGTGCTTTTTGGTAAAATACACTTATTATTGGCTATATTAATCTTTTGTAATTATTTTTGTTAACTTTCGAAATACAACAAATCTCACGCATTCGGTTACGCGACTTGACGAAAGAAATCCATGTATTCTGGGAACACGTGTCATCAGTATATTGTGCGGGAGGAGTAATCCGATACAGTGTGTTTAAATAAAAACTAATTGTGTATGAAATTTGATTTCGATAAAAGAAAGTAATCCTATTATCGATACTTTTATTGTAATAGTGCATAAATTCGATACCTTTACCAGAAACGCCCGGTATCGAATTTAAGCACTATTATAATAAAAGTATGGATAATAGGATTACTTTTTTATCGGCCGCTGCCTTATACATACCAGAATATTGATACTAAAACGTTTTCTACAATTTATAATAGGAAATAGAAAAGAATTCTAAGTTAAATCAAAGGGATGCCTGTTATACTTCGGGAATAGAGAACAGAAACAAAAATTAATCATAGCACATGGCTTTATTGTTTTTCAAAATATTCTCCACGAAGATTAATATACTTTTGCATGCGCTTGAACCAGTTTTCGACGCACTTTTTCCACTCTGATTGAGGTACCTCCAAAATATGCATTTTGAAAGCATCAACCGCTTCTTCAGCTGTCGAAAAACGTTGACCACGGAAGTGCTTCGTGCGCGAACAACTTTTGTTGGATTTGGCTCATCTTGAAAGACCCATACAATCGACTGCTGTTTACTTTCGGGCTCATAGACATAGATCCATGATTCGTTACCTGTTACGATGTCCTGTTTTGAAGTACCATGATCGTATTTTTTGAGCATTTCGTTGTTCAACAGGAGGCTTTTGTCAAGTTATATGGAATCCAATGCGGACAAATTTTTTGACGGCCAAATGTTGATGCAATATGAAATGTACGTTGGTCCCACTAATACTCAAGGATACCTCAACCTCACGATACGTCACATGCCGATCTTGCAATATCAGTTCACGCACAGCATCAATATTTTTCGGAACAACAACTGATTTTGGACGGCCTTGACGAAATTCGTCAGTGAGTGAAGCACGGCCACGATTGAGTTCGGCGTACCACCAGTATACACTAGTTCTTGATGGTGCTTCATCGCCAATTGCCGAATTAAGTTTATCGATGCACTGTTATTGAGATAATCCATGTCGAAAATTGTAAAATATAATGGCACGAAAATGTTCACGAGTTAATTCCATTTTTTGGCCAAGATGATTTTTTTAAGCCACTGTAAGTAACACAAATATCACTTGTAGGTCAAAATGTTCTGAGTAAGTATACTGTCACAAAGGCTGAAATTTACGATACAGGTGTCAGTTGTCGGGTGGCAACACCTGGAAATTCTATTCTTGAAATATAAAGGCATCCCTCGAACATACATACTGTGTTAGAATCCTGTCATTTTGAGCTATGAGGATTAATTTGATATGTAAAGCATAAAACCAGCATAACATTCTGTATTATATTCTTTTTAGTGTTTTTTGAACAATTAATCTACACTAAGTTTGTTCAACGTTGGGAGTACCGCGAGGTTCTCACCTGGGTCCACTTTTGTTCAAGTTTTTTATTAACGATTTATTTACTTCTGTCATCTGCATTGTGCTGGATATTTATCTCCTTAATTAATTGTAAATCTAAAAAAATGTATCCTTTTTGTTTTCTTGTCTTTTTTTTTGTTTTATATAAAATCGGAAAAATTTTATTTGCTTTCAGAGTTCAAAAAAGGAAGAACAATACACACCATCATTCTCAAAAGCCACCTGATACGAATAGTGAAGGTATGTATTTTGTATTTTTTCTTTTATCTAATTGTAATTAAGTCGTTTGATCTCTGATAACTGTTATGGATAACGTACAAATTAGCAAGTGTGGTGAATTGTAGCATTGCGGGAAATAATTATACAGAGTAAATGTCTTGCGGTAAAATTTCTAATGCTATAAAAGTATTCCATTCACAACGATTTAATAAATGTAATATTTTACACATACTTTCACCAAATTCATTCTTTACCGCGAATAATTAATTGCAAAATGAGATGCAATAGATGTTTGCCATGACTTTTTCCTCCGCTCATTATACTATTATTTGGATAGTGTAACAGTGGTTATTGTGTTTGATTAACCTTAACCTAGACTGGCGTATTGCAGTCACATTGTAAATTAATTTGCTTTTGCATTACGAAGATTGAACTTGAGTTCTTTTAAACCTCTAAAGATCCATAATTTTTTGCTTTATTTGTTATCGTAATTAGGTCATCATCTACAGTAGTAAACACGCAGATAAAAAAGATACATATTGATTTGAAAACAATCATCGTTCTATGATTTGGCAAATTCGTTTAGTTTAGTTCTGATTCCTTTGTAGAACTTCAAAAGTTTATATTTTAGAGTTTTCTAGGCTGTTAAAATATATTCATCGAAACTTTTTGTACTCCCACAAAGGTCAAGAAGATATTCCGATATTCCGTCATCATCATGTGAAAAAAAGGAAGGTAATGTAATCTTGTCAAGGTCGTTTCGATTTTTCTTTGTGCAAATATTTTTTTATGTGAGATTTGCCTAATTGTAAGTCTGAATCGCAACAGATTGTTTTTAATCAACTCGCGTTTAGTATGCATGAATAGCTAATAAAGAAACTTAAGCGACTTTTACTTTTTTCATTACTCGTGTTAACTTTTACTTTTCCTAAAATTTCTTTTGTTTACGCGCGTCGGGTAACATGATCTAAATAACACGTTCTGAGATGTGCAAATAGTATTGTGAATAATAACGTATTCTGTTTGTTCAAATCGCAGAAAGTGAGACAAGTTCAAAAAATGTTAAATTCTGTGATTGAATGATATTTGAAGGTTATTAGGATAGCTACGTCAAAATCTACACAATAAACTGGTTTTTATACTAATGGCAATGAGGTCAACAATAATTTACATACCTTTTTTCATACTTAATACATATTTATGTAGATACATATGTACGAGGGATGACATTTAAGCCTCAATTGTTAATATGTTTGGGAGTGCCAAGAATTTTTCAATTTATGGTAATTTATATATTATTACTACTTGTCTTTTATAAATTTTCTGGAACAATATAAAATAACACATAATTGGCAATAACTTTTGATTTTTTACATTCGTTTTGTTACCCGGTTGACAATGGGAAGCCAAGTACACAAAACCCGTGTTCTAAATTAATCAATTTATTACGAGACTAGGAGTGATCCAATGCAGGGTGTTCATTGATTTTATTGTATACAATACAAACGTTTTGCCGAGAGAACATTAAAAGCAAGAGAAATTTTGATTGTGGTGATTTGTGGCGATAGAAAACTACACACAGCAGTACGCATGGTACCTTGCTATATGTTCAAGATAACTCAATCCAAATATTATAAACCGAACTATAGTGAGCAGAATTGTTGAAAAAACTGTAAAAAGAAACTGTATTTGTTGACGATTTAACAAAAGGTGGCCAAGCAAAGACGCCAATTTCTAAAAATAAAATAAATTCAAACAAAAATAAGTTAGGTGTAACAAAATTGTTACCTTGAAGATTTAATATGAAATATTATCAGTAAAGATTGCAAGGACCGTGGGACAACACAATAAACACACTGTTCGGATTATTCCTCCCTCACAAAGTATTAATAATAATAAATTCGGGACGACACGTGTTTCGGGAATACGCGGATTCCCATTATTAAGTAAAATAATCGAATGAGCGCAAAAATAACTATAAACTAGAAACATCACTGCTTTTCTTCTCCTTTCATTCCCTCTCAATACATTTTCGGAATTGTAGGATCAGAACTATTGAGTTTTCTTTTTAAATTCGCGTCTATTAATCTTGGACACTCTTTAGTTGTGTCTTTAACCTGTCTAATCATCGCGGGTAGCGGGTTCTTTTTAATCCTTTGTATGGTCCTGCCGATGGAGAAGGTTGTACCTATGTTAGGGATAGGTAGAGGGAATGAAGGGACAAGAAAAAGTAGTGCGTGTTTCTAGTTTATAGTTATTTTTACGCTCATTCGGTTATTCGACTTGATAATGGGAATCCACGTATCCCGAACACGTGTCGTCCCGAATTAATTGATACTTTGTGCGGGAGGAGTAATCCGAACAATGTGTTTATGAAATATTATTATAATAAATGTTCTGAATGGCGATTCAGGCGGCTTTGGGCGACGTTATTTGAAACATTCGTTGGTGTTCTTTACACTTCTTCAGTTGCTTGGAAATTGTTGGTTCCGATAAACTACACATTTCAGGTGACCTCAAAGATAGAAATCGACCGCGATTAAATCAAGTGATCTAACTGGCACACCTTCGAATCGTCACGTTTCAGGAACTACGTCATTTAAATATATTCGCACCGCCTGCCCAAAGTGTAGCGGTGGACTATTATGTTAAACCTAGATATTATGAAATTCTTCATCGAACGATTAAATCTCGCAAGAGAAATGTGGTTTCATGTGAAGAATAGACGCTCTTTTCGTTGGGCGAAAAAACATTGAACTTTGAAATAATCAAATAACCGTTATAGAAAATGAGTTTGAAACAGACGAATTGAAGTTCATGTGATAATTCTTAATATTTTTTTTGGACAACGCCAATGTTTCAAAGTTAATAATAATAATAATAATGGCCCTTCATTGTCCAACAGAAGTACATGCAATAACAGAACAATATTAAGAAAAGTAAAAAGAAAACTAACAAAAAATTACAAAAAGCATCATAATCAATAAATAAGAAAATTAAGCAATTGAACAGATAGTAATAAGTTACTTACAGATCTAACATAAGCTAATGACACTTGAGGAGTGATTGAAATTAAATCTAGGAATCAAATCTAGCAATGAAAAGGATCAGGAAAATATTTATTACAATTTTTCGCCATTTGGGTCAAAGGAGCTTTAAGGATATGGGGAAGGGGAACTCAAAATGTATCGGAAGATCGACTAGCGCTTCGAGGAACGATAATAGATACCTGCGACAGGAGAGCAGAACAGTCAATTTCATTATTGAAAAGTTTTGCAAAAAAAAAACTTCCACTTGTGCACTCCCTTTTGTTAGATAATCATTGAAAGTTGTAAGGAGAATATTATAATCACAGCCTCGTGGAGGATAGGTGCCGGTAGTTTCCAAATTCCAAATACTTTAGAAACTTCTTCTGAACTCTTTCAACTGCCAACCCTTGACATGCATAATAAGGGTACCACACTAGCGATTCATACTCTAGCTTCGATCGTACGAAGGAATAAAATAAAGCTTTTAGGGTAAACATATCTGAAAAGTGTTTGCAAGAAGGAATAACAAAGCTGAGAGTTTGAGAAGCAACCTCACATATGTAATCAATGTGACTTTAAACCGTTAGCTTAGGATCAAATATGACACCGAGATCTTTAAGTGTGGTAAGCCTGTCAATAACATGTCGGTTGATGGAATAAGCGAATGTGAAGGCGCCGTTCTTTCTGGGATAGGACATTACAGCACATGTATTAATACTAAGATGGATTTTATCACGAATGTTGCACTTTGTAAACAAAAATAGTGTATTGAATCCTAAGGAAATTTGATTCGAATTCTAAACATTTTCTTCAACCACTAACTAATTTATGCAAAAAGTTTCCCTCGTATATAATAGATAACGTACTACTAGAACCTTTTTTCGTGAGCGACATACATAGGTATTTGTTTTGACATTTCTTGCACCTATAGCGGCCAAACCAGGAACTACACTTTACAATCAGTCAAGGCCTGGTGTGATGTAGATCGACCGGTTCGCGGCTTTCGATCCGCCAACTCGTTGGTACTCGGGAGTCGACCGTTTCAAATGCATGCACCATACACACACTTTATACATTTTAATGGCGGATAGCGCAAGGTAACAAGTGAAAGTTTTCTGTAGTTAACTTTTCGACTGTACCATGTCTCCGTTGCGCGCTCCAGTTCGTTACGTCGTTGCAAGCCGTCTACAGTAGCATAGATTTACTTAAAATAATCTGATAACTGATAACTGATCCAAAATTTTTCAATCGCGTGAGAAAGTGCCGCAAAATCCGAAGGCCGCATCGTCGTGAATAATCCTTTGTTGTTGTTGGAAGTGCGCGGTGTAGTGCGATTTTTGCGGATTGCTTTTGCGGTGTTCCTCCCGTTTCTGTCGCAATTTAAATGGATGACGATGAGCTTTCAGGGTTTTCGAAAACGGGCCTTGTCCAGTTTCAGCGGAAAGAAACGCGATTCGTCTTTGAAACCCCTGCCGCCACCTAGATCATTACCAACGACGTTCAGGAAATTCAGGAGAAACGTCGGAGATGTGGTGTTCATATCTAGCACGTCGAAAGTGTACTTGGAATTCAAAGACAATAATTACAATTACGCGTGTTTGCGAAGACGATCTGTGCGTTTAGAATTTGATAATGAAGACAAAACTGCGACTGATAGGAAGTGCGAGTCGGTATACGTTAATGTTTTGGAGGCGAATTCTAAGGGAAACGTGGCCAAATTGATGAATAAGTTTTACGTTGGTGCTTTAGAATCTCAGGAAATCAGCTGTTACATAGGTAAAACCATTGTCATCAACGTTTTGCCTATTCACGAGGGGTTTTTAAGTATTACACCCTCCAATTTCTATTTTTATAAATTGCGATTTCTATTAGCACTGCTTCGATTATATAAACCTACACATTTCACTTATTCCATTTAAAAGTTGTCAAGTCACCGTTTAAAATCCCCACGTGATTCATCCATTCTATTGTATATACAATTGAAGAGAGGCGTTCAATATGTAGTTCAATTTGCAATAGTTATTTTTATAAGTATAGACACTCTTATGATTTGCATGATATTAATTAGACACACATTCGAAAACAAAAACCTTCTATTCGCCACATATTAAGAAGTCTTTGGAAATTCTGCTGTGGATACGTTCGTTGTACTGAGAATTTTTAAATTTACTTCAAGTCTTACTATATGATTATCAATATTGCATGTGTTTTTGGGAACATCCAAAAATTACCAAATCTTTCATGAAACGACAGAAATATTTTTAACATGTTCTTTATTGCTGCCAAACTTTCCAATGAGAAATTACGCTTGTCTTATTAAAAATGTCTAATTACTTCTAAATACCAAAAGACTCATATATCATAGTGTACAACCAATCATAATTTCAAAGATATTTCATTCTCTACAACTTTTAATCTTTTGTTTTGTCACAGCACGGTAGTAATTAATTATTAATAAAAGTATATCCAGGTAAAGTTACGAAAAATATTTCCACTTCAAAAATAAAATTCAAACCAATATGAAAAGTGTTATTTTATGAACATAGCTACATTTATACGAGGGATGCCTTTTAAATTTCGGGAATAGAGAATAACAACTAAAATTAATCATCGTACATGGCTTTATAGTTTTTCAAAATATTCTCCATGAAGATCAATACATTTATGCATGCGCTTGAACCAGTTTTCGAAGCACCTTTGCCACTCCGATTGAGGTACCTCCAAAATATGCATTTCGAAAACATCAACCGCTTCTTCAGCCGTCGAAAAACGTTGACCACTTATCTCGCAATGCGTAACATACCGAACTTGCAATATCAGTTCACGCACAGCATCAATGTTTTTCGGAACATCAACTGATTTTGGACGGCCTTCACGAAATTCGTCAGTGAGTGAAGCACGGCCACGATTGAATTCGGCGTACCACCGGTATACACTTATTTTATGATGGTGCTTCATCGCCAAATGCCGAATTAAGTTCATCGATGCACTGTTGTTGAGATAATTTACTTCGAAAATTGTAAAAAATAATGACACGAACATGTTTACGAGTTAATTCCATTTTTTGGCCAAGATGATTTTTTTAAGCCACTGTAAGTAACACAAATATCGCTTGTGCGTCAAAATGTTCTGAATAAGTATACTGTCAAAAAGCCCGAAATTTACGATACAGGCGTCAGCGGTCAGGTGGCAGCACCTGGAACGCCTATCCCCGACATATGAAAGGCAGCCCTCGTATTTGTTGGCTTCTTTTGGGTGGCTATACTATGAAGTATCATAATTAATTGATTTTCTTTCTACTCTAGTAGTTTCATAATCTAATTTAATGAAAATTGCACCCACTTAATTTGCATATTTAGGAGAACTATGGACACCACTTGAATGAGCTTTATTATTTCCATAATTTTTTATGTAACCGTCAATATCCTTTTTGGGATCTAACCTATTTTACACCTAATTGAGCCTCTTTGCGGATGGGGGGAATAACATCTTAATGACATTCAAAGTCAAATAATACACAGAAATGTCCCATAATATAATTGAAATTTATAAGTACAAGTTGCGGTACAAGTTTTACCAAAGATTATACTAATTTAAGGATGATTCATCCTGCATTTTATTCAATCGAAAATGTCAATTTATGTTTACGTCCATAGCCAGCAACATCCTTGACAAATACTTCATCCCATACAAGATTATAAAATTTGTACTACCTGCAATATTTATGCCTAAAATGTCAAAGTGATTTGTTAATCAAATAAGGAAATCGATGTTAGGTTACCGATGATATGATCGTAAATACTTACATTAGAACAGACTTCGTTATTAGTGCCATGAAAGTAATGTCGAGACGCTATAACCGGTTGTACAACTAATAACCATGACAGTTACATGCTTTGGGGTTTTACAACTATTGCAGTAACTGTTTAAGCATATAGTTCCTGAAGATTTCCAATAAAAATGCAAAAAAAATAGTAATAGTGGGAGTAGAAATTTTAAAATATTTAGTAGTAACTAATAATAACGATTACCTAAATCAAATTATTTTATGCATGTATCAATTAAAATTTTATGCACACTTCGACTTATTATTTAAATATTCGTATTTGTTAAATAGTTAAGCGTATTTAATGACTGTAAAGATCTAGTCAACAGACATTCATACAACAATTCAACTAATGAACATATTTTTTTACACTACAATAACTTTTTTATGAATTAGAAAATTTCAAGAAATTAATCCACATATAGTATAGATATTATTGGACTGTAACGGTAATACACATGTATACAACCGATCTATCCGGAATTACAAATATGATGTAAGGACTCCCATCGAGTTCGTACATACATTTGTATATGAAAAAAACTTTCACCTAATAACAACTCCCCTTTTACGCATTAGATTTTACGCAATAATGATTGTTGTAGTGCATAAAATTTTTATAATGGAGTCTCAATAAAGCATTTAACCTAATTATTCTTTATTATAACGTAGGTACAAATATGTTTCTAGAGAAATATATTTGCGCATATTTGGTTCCACCTAATATATTGTTAATGCCCACTACATTTGATTGCTGTTAGTAACCACATGTGCACGTTTTGGTGACGTAAATGGGATAAAAGTGTGACCAACTACTCACTACATAAATGAAGGTATTTTTATATTATTGCGCATATGCAAATAAACTAAATTTATATATCGCAATGTTAGAAAATGCAAAATTTAATTTCTAATGTATTTTAATAACAATAAAGTTGACACCAGACGGGCAAATTCTGAATGACAATTAACTGACACTTGTTAATTTAAATTATGATGACAATCAAAAATTGGAACCTATTCAAATAATATCGAAAAACCTAAAGACGTGTTGATAATATAATTCAGAAATGTTACCTGCTTTCACAAACAATGCCTACAAACAATTTTGATTAATGAATTAAATTTGCAAATATCTTAAGCTACCCCTGTGTCACTGTGCGTGCGTGTACCACCCCTATTCTATCTTCGTATATCGCTGCCTCTCCTTCAACAGCTCCAATCCTACTTTTCCCACCACTTTCTTTCCAAATCACTTCTTCCTCTTCACTCGTTATACCACTATTCTACTTTAAACAGCTGAAGTAGTTCCGCCACGTATTCAAAATTATTTCTCAATGGAAGACAATGTAGGCTATACTGAGTGAGTGATGACTTGTTTGGGATAACCACCGCTTATGTGGTTACCTAATGCGTTTGTACCATGGATTCGTCTAGATTCATTTTGATCTAGATACGTGGAAACGATTAGTTATGTTATGTATTGAATATCGAATGGAATGTATTGCAGGTTCGCAGGTTTTCGTAATATTCTATATGCGGTTTGCAGTAAATTTAGTAGTACTGCATGCGAAACATATTACCCCAAACACTGTACTATGTTGGCAGAAATTTTGTCGACACATTAAGGTATTGGGATTTTCAATTAGATGATCATTTTAAAGATTTATTTTAATAAAATTATAACTTTTTTGGACCAAAATCGTTATTCAGTTATGTTTAAGAAAATCTTTTATTTAATATTATTTGGTTTCTTAAGAACAATTATTTAGTTTTTAGAAGCCTTCTATCGTTTCTCTGTCGTGTAGTTGGATCGTGTTCCATATACTTATCGCCCCACGGTTGGAAGCACTGACTTCGTGTAATATCGGGCGACAATAGGGCAATCGCTCTTAAGGCATCCGCACACGGGTCGACTGGCACTCGAAGTGACTGCGACTCGAACTCGGCGCAATTCTGACTGCCA
>JARFOC010001158.1:575077-594691 GCA_031763485.1 Osmoderma eremita | reverse complement strand
CGAGACGAGTCTGACGAGCCGAGTTCGAGTCGCAGTCACTTCGAGTGCCAGTCGACCCGTGTGCGGACCCTCTTACTGTATATGAATTACGCGTTTAATATATATGACGTCATTTTTTAAAGCAACGTTATAAAACCTACCGCGGGAAATAAAATGAAATTGATTTTATAAATACCTGTGACACAATACGAAAAACCTGCTTTCAGAAACTAATCGTTTATGTATATCTATTAAACCTCCAAATGGACATCTCGTAGGCTGTTGTGATTTGAATAAGACAATGGGTTCACTTTAACCGTAATATAATGTTTGCGTCTCATTCGTCTCAAGTTTCAAGTACACCCGTATATTTACGTAAGCCATATACAAACAATTCAAGGTTCGTCATGAGAAAAATTATGCGGATTGTCTTTGAAATTCGTTAATGTTATTTTTTATATCCGATATTAACTTATAACATCCTGCAAATTGGCAATTTTCATTGTACCTGTAGGTAAGCGTTTATAAGTTTTCATTAATTAAAGTAGTAATTTAACAAACGCGTTTGAAGGGGGAATTTTGAAGTAATTGCAAGAACATTGACACACTCAATTAAATTGTGAAATCGAATTTGTGATTACTCTTACCTTCAAGTTATACTTTAAGTACGAAGAACGTGATAAATTCCTCATGAACATATCAGCGAATACATATATAAGATATTGCTTTTTAATCTATCGTAACTCATGTTGACCAGCAGATCCATCTAATGGTTGATTACCTGATCACGAAGTATTCAGTTTACGTTTAAATACACTTTCCGGGGTGTACCATAAGAATGCGAAATAGGTGCATACCTGTTTCTCACAATGACAGGTGACGTATGTGCGTCAAAGAACCACACACACTCACCGTCTGGCTACCAGCGTATTAAATCCCATAAGGCAGAATAACATCTTGTTCTCCATCCCACCAGCTGTGCACTGGCTTCGAGATCAACAGATCAACATTCCAAGTTTCCTCAATTAAAGACTATACATCTTTCAGTCAATAACTTTAACTTCTTGAAATCAAAGCTGTTACAGGATAACAGGAATCTTCATCGGCCTATGTCCGTATAACCATCAGCATTTAATTTGCGCCGAAAAATAAGAACCAGGCTCGACAGAAGCTGGGTGGATAATGCGGTAAATAAACGAATTCTTTTCGTGTGTCTTCAGCATCGTGTCACTGTTGCTCCGAAAGGCAGACGATGAAACACGAACGAAATGGACAACAAGAAAATTACAGAAGGCTATCCTCATGCGTCTGTCACAATTCAGATCATTCCACCTTTCAAATGATGTCTTTGAGTAATCTAACTATTTTAGAGGACGCCTTGTAACAAATAGGATCTTTAACTGTTACATTCTGATTTACATTGATTTGCCATACGTTAAGTAAATTTTAACTTCCATAGTCAAGAGATTGTGATGAGGTATGAGTGCAAATCATTTTGTTTTTCTCTGAAATGGGACATATTCAAATACCTAGTTTATTGTTATGTCTTTGGTTGACATAGATTTTCTTATAAATAAACAAATCGTACACGATTCTTCTTTGTTTTAATATCATTTGTTGCACAATGCGGCACCCATAATTTAATTACCAATAGCGACAGGTCAATTCAAAGGTTGCTTTCATATACTGACGCTGCTTGCAAGTCTCACACATTGCACGAACAATGTGAATCATTATTTCTTGCAATTATCTTATAGCGGTCGTGTAAAAGCGTAATGGTATCTCTTACCATTAAAAAAATTCTATAGATGAAAGTTGATGGGCTGAAATGTTTGAGAAAAAGAAAACAAATAAAAACTAAATATGTAACATACAGTGGCGACTCGTGAGTTTTTAGAGGTAAAGGCTGCATACAAAATTATTATAAATTAATCAGATTCTAACATACAAACCAGCAGTTCATTTTGAATTGTTTTTGTTGTGCCATTAAAAACATTATCGCTTTCAACGTGCTCCTGAATTTCACTATCCACGCCGCCCAAGAAATCAGTTAACCCTCCAAAAATTTCAGGATTGTTGACGGGATTCGTCATGTCTACGAAGTGCCGTGAGATTTAGGTTTTATTTTCAGGGTGTCTTTTAATATCGATACTCCTGCAAATGCCCCAAATTTGTTACACCCTTGGAGCTCCACCTATAAACAACAAGCATAGTAAACAAAATAATCTATTTGTTGTTCCACAACCACATATCCACGAGGCATCTTCATAAATTTTGTTATTAAATGGTCTTTTATAAGAACAATTTTTGCTTTGTCTATTTTGATTTAGGGTTATTGTGGGCATAGGCCCTTCCAGTGATTTAATTTAATTTTTTTCTTCAAAACTCCGCTTTGAATAACGGATTTTTAAAAGTTGTTCAACGATATTGAATTTACGTAATACCACACAGTACCGACTAAAACGATATACGTTCACCTCGGGGAGATATAGAACTAAACAGTGCTACGATGTCGCCAGCCCTGTTCGCCGTATATCAAGCGGGCGTTCGGAAGCCCTCGGCACATCGTTCGGCAATTCAAACGGGGTTAAAAAGTTCGCCGGCCGGACATATTGTAATAATTTTATTATTGTATTTATTTAACTTAAAAATATAATGTATTAATACAGTTTAGGGCGCATAAAATCAAGTACCAATTACGCGCGAGGTCAATAAACCTTGCCAAAAATATAAATGTTATAATAATAAGCAGGAAAATGTCAAAAGAAAATCGCTGCTTTTTGATTTGACATGGATGGACTTGATTGCTTGACTATGTATATAAAATTTTAGGTTTTATATCCTGCAGAAAGTAATGCTTCTTTTTCAACATTTGCTGTTTAATATGCATACGTCTTGAACGCAGGAGGGATAAATATGGAATAGAACGAGTACAGAAGACGAACAAACAAAGAAATATTGTAAAAATTTGTAGCAAGACGTCAAAATTGGCAACTCTGTGAAACTTTTTCCAAACAGAACAAACTACATAAGTACATATATTCTGCTTACGTTGCTTTCTGCATTCTGCTTTCCTTAAAAATGGCTTATTTCATTTCTAAATTTGTGTGCAGCTTGTATGGTATTGTGTTTCTTTTTTGCCATGTATTCTATTTTATTAAGAAATCGGTGGTGCTTTGCTTGTAATCACCACAGTGAGCAGAAGAAGTGCAAGTATTTTTCAAAAAACTCTGAGTTAAAGAAATAAATTGATTAATGCTGTATTGTATACACACTGTGAAGGATATAGAAGGATGTAAAAGTAATAAATGAAAAAATTATAAACTTATATTGTATACGTATTGATCGACAGCCATCTGTGCCAACCGGTGGTCACTAATTTGTAGCTGGGACTAAAAAGATAAATACCAGAATGTTGAACTACACAAGAGAAAGAAAAGTTATATATGCAAATATGTAGAGACATTAACTTATATTGTGTTATGATTCCACTCTGAATAGTAGGATAACGTTTTGTTTTGAAATAGCTAAATAAAAGTCTTCCTTTTATTAAGAATTTTAATTACGTACATTATTTTCACCCAAAAAATATGGCAAATAGATTTTATTTTAATTAAAAAACCTTCCCATGCCAACTGAGTTTTGTGACGACACACTAATGGGGTCAATTTAATGAAATTAACTGGATATTAAACCGAATTTTTACACGTTATTAATAAACTTAGTTTTCCATATATACCTTTATTTGAAGGTAAAGAGATTTGGAGGCCCTAAGGTTGAATTTAGTAAGACGTTTTCCCAAGCTATTAAACTGATATTCTGTGAATGTGACCTTAAGTTTAATGATCCGGGCATAAATGAGTTATAAATGATATTTACGATCACGAGGCAATTATTTATTCAACTAAACATACCCATATTTATCTCTCGGTATTGATATCACTGTAATATAAGGATGTGGACTAAAAACAAATGGTTTGTCAAAATGACTATTTATTACTTTGTGCATTGTTATCCATGTATTTTGAAGAAATTTCTTGCTATTCACAAAACGTATAGGTGACGATTTTACGGAATGCAATCTTTAGGTATGTAGCATTATAAAGATGAATTTTTTCACACAATGTTTTGCTTTCACAATGTTGAATACAATACTAGACAGTACGCCGGGTAAATATCAGAATCTCTACAGAACAAAAAAAACTGTAACGGTAGAATCGTAGGATTATCGTTATAACGGTATTTTGTTATCATCAAATGTTTCTCTCTTTATCTACCTAATTAAGTTGTATTTATAAGACGCAATTGCAAGTTCTAATAGAATCATAATTGTGTTGTTACAGTTTTAACGGTAACTGTGACATTGTAATCATGTCTTTCGTTAAATAATAAAAAAAGATGCATTTCTTCCTTGTTTTGAGTTAACGAATTAAGGAAATACTTTCTTTTTGGATGAGAGCAACTAACATTTTATGCATTTAAATTCAATAAACAATTACAGTGTTCAAATCAGGAATTTCGTGGCGTCAAGATAATTTTAAAATAGGATAAGTTAAACGAGACAATTGCGTTTGTGTTGGAACTCTGACCTTTTCTTGTTGCACTCTTACGTAAATTTCAATTAGTATTCGATACTTATGAACATTAACTCTTTCAAATTATTGCACACAGCTTGCACAGCTTGGAGTTTATCATATAAATTATTGGTAATATAAAACATTGCTTTTAACCAAAAGAATACGCAATATAGTAATGCCTCTAGACGAAACCCAAACATATAAATTAAAGAGAGTATGTATCTACTAAATATTAGTTATTTTCATTTAGTATTTTAAAAGTGGTAACATTTATGGTATTAAATATAAGAAGTAATGATATCAATATAATCCCACAATAGCAAAATTCAAATTTCCCGCGATTATTTATAGTACCTACTTGAGTTACTTGATGTAGGGATGTCAAATTCTTTGTAGTGACTTCAACATAAAGATATTAAAATACCTATTAATGTAATACAAAATTGTAGGTAATTTCATGCTTTAATGTTGAAGCTATTAAAAATAATAGCGGCAAATGTGAATTTTGCTGTGTGGGTACAATACAATAGTTCATAGTGAACTTGGCAAATATTAAAATAGATATGGGTGTTCCACGTAATACATTTGCTTAATTGCAAAGATGAATTGACTGATATTTTCTTTTATTTCAGCAGATACAGACCATCATTATGAAAGTGTCCCTGAAGGCTTCTTAGAAAAGTATTATGAAGCGGAATCATTCGACAGCGATTATGATGTTTCGGAAAATAGAGTTAATGGGGTATGTTGATAAGGATCATTACACTTCTTAACTGTGTAGATATGTTTTTAGTTAATTTATAGTATTGTTGAAGTTACGTGTTCTACCGCTAAAGTTAGAGAGTATAAAGATACAATGCTCTAAGAACTTATATTTTTTCCCAAAATTTGAAGATCAAATACGAAAGAATACTGATAAGTACTTAGCCCATCACATAAATTATCACAAAATTCCAATGCAAAAAGTTTATTTATTCAACATAATCTCCTTTACACGTTTAGCAGAACGTTCATAAAGTAATTCTAAGCCCTTAAAAAATCTTTGTCTTGCTCTGCAAACCACTTCTCAACGGGTACATACTTCGTCATTTTCTTTGTCATTTTTTGAGTTTTAACAACAAAAATAGACTGACGGTGTTACATCCCGAGACTAGGAGGGATGGTCAACCAATTCAAAACCAATATCATCAATTTTTTGCAGTGCAATCAACGACTTGTGAGCAGAAGCGTTGCCGAGCACACCTTTGGCAAGTTTACAGCCGCGTTTTTCCACAATATTGCGACGAAATTTAGTTAGCAACTCAGTATAATATGCTCCCGTGATTATTTGATGTTGCGATATCATGCGCCGTTGATTAATCGTCCCTTCTACTATAATGGCCCCTAGATCCTATTGTAGACTACTGTATGACATCCTAGAGTTCATCAAACAAGTTAAGCCCTCAAGATAGGTGAGAATCTTGTTCAATAAGGTCCTCTTCAGATCAACTAGGGAAGTAACTGCTTTACCAAAAAATGAATAAGTACCTGATTGCGGTGGCCGCAGGAGTGTGGCAAATAAGATGCTCTTCTGCTCTTTGTCCTCCATACACAGTCGACATTCCGCTTCATCGGATAACCCGATTTTGTGTAGGTGATTTCTGAGTCTGCAGTGACCTGTAAAAACAGATGTAAGTATTTTGGCCCTTTTAACATATGAGTATGCGGCGATTGATTCGCTATATGCCAAAGGCGAAATGTGGTTAATCTGGCCTCGCTTTACAAAACAATATGCAGGTGCGGGAGATCTTGAAACGTATCTAATGCCAAAGACAGGGTCGAAGAAATTGCTCCCGTAATTGCTATGCTCGTCGACTTTCGTCATTAATAATAATGACATCATACTGAAGGGCCGTTGCCAAATTGCAATACTGACATGATCAGCTGCACGTGCTATAAATACGCTGTTAAACTTGTAACCTTGTTGGATGCGCGACCCGCATCCAAGCGTAAAACACAATGCTGCCCTGCAGCCGAGATATCAAGTACCTCTGATTCTACTTCGACCGTCGACGCATTTGATCGAAGCAACTCCAAGAGATTAAGGCTCGTTTTCAAACTGCCCCCGGTACCAACCTTGGAGCGGAGGAGTCCCTCTATTTAAAGAAACAAGTTGCTAGTTAACAAGAAAACAAGCAGATCATCAGTTGAGATTCTCCACTAAACTCTACGATCCGCTTGGTCATGATCCTAGATAGCCTACACCCCGGTGCTCAAGATCTCCAAGATCAATAAGAAGATAAATAAAAACCTAAATAAATAAATAAATATGTAGATACTTTATATTCCCTTGCTTACTATCATGCATTCCCAGCGTTGTGGTTGTAGAAGTTTTACTATTCAGAGCTAATATATTAGAGGAGTTTAAGTTCCTACCGTGGTTGTGAACTGATGCCCAATGCCCCAGGTGCAACTGAGCACGCAACTAGAAAGTTTCAACTCTAAATATTACTAGATTGTTACTAACTCATTTATGCAATTGTAAAAAGGTAGATATAAATTAAGTTTGTACGTATTTTACGTCACAGATAACGAAAGACTGCCGTTAAATTGAAAACGCTAAAACCCTATCCACATATCAATTTGTTTATAGAATTGTTTCTGGATTTAATTTTATATTTTGTCCTTATAGACGTACAACAATGTTGATGTCACCAACACACAATTACCTGATGCCCCCAATAATCAAAGTAACGTTCTGGACAGACTCTCTACTGCTGGAAAAAGTCTGAGACGCTTATTTTCAAAGAACGACTTGACGAAATCTCTGGGCAGGATAGCTAAGCGAAAATCTCGAGGTGATCTCGAGAATCTGAACGGCACTCTGGACAGAGGCAAAACGCGCAGTTCGACTAAATTGGACCAAAGCGGCGATTCCAACGCAAATCCCAGAAACAGTCTCACCAGTCAGGAGTCGAATTCCGATCAAAATAGCGTCGAGACCGTCTACGAAAAACAAAAATTGAAGAGCAAGGGGAAGAGTACGTTCTATCTGACTGACACTATAGATATAGGTAATGATACGGATAAAGTTGATTGTGATAGGGGAAAGAACAGCTTGTCGCTTGTAAATCAAAAGTCCAAAAATGGTAAATCTAGTCCTGTAAGACCGTCCGTACCTCCACCGCCCCTACCAAAACAACTAAGCCCTAATGGTGAGTATGCAAACATGAAAAACCATAGAATTTGTTCCAAAAACGTTTAATTCTTTCCAGACTCATCGAATAAAAACGACACCAAGCGATCTACGTCTTGGTATATTGAAAGTGGACTGTTCAAAAACTCCGACAGTATTCCCAATAATAATAATACCAATAACAGAAGGAGCAGTGCTTCCTGGTATGCAGAAATTGGATTGTACCAAGGTGGACCTAGAAGCACACCAAGCACCAGTTCGGCAGAAAATAGCGGAAGTGGTATAAGTAATAGGAATGAAGTGGATCAAGTCAACTATGAAAATACCGAAGAATACCACAACTTGAAGAATGAGACTGACTACAACAATAGTATGGACAGCTTCAGCAGCAACGAAATGGATAAATCTTTAGGGACTTTGTCCGAAGATATGCAACACATTCTCCAAGAGGAACCTTTGTACCAATTCTATAATTTAGCCATAGTTGAAGTAGGTTCCATTAATTCACGTAGCAGGCATGTACATTATTTATAATTTTGATTTGCAGTCTATATGCCACGAAGGTACTGACTGGGATTCTGACGGCTATGAAGAAATAACGAAAAACGAAGGGAGCGAAAAAAGAGTGAGACCAAGCGCTATGGACCTGATAACAACAAACGGAAACAACATTTCTGTATCTAGAACACTATGGTGCGAAATACCTGAAGTCAAACAGTCCGAAATTTTTAGTAAGAAACTTTTTCCAACATAATTTTACGTACAGCAGATAATCTTGATTTTTCTACAGAGACATTAACAATTGAGCAGAAAAAGTTACAAGAAGCGAAATTTGAAATGATGACGTCAGAAGCTTCATATTTAAATTCATTAAATGTATTAACAAAGCATTTTATCCAAAACCTGCACAAATGCAAAACCGCTTCAAGAGAAGACATGGACATAATTTTTGGGAAAATACCACAAGGTAAGATAATTTTCAAAACAATTCTAATTCCGTCGAACGAAACATTTTTTTCTTCATAGTGAAGAACTGTTCTGCGAAGTTATTGCAAGATCTAGAGAAATGTTGGCAAGACAATATTTTGTTACAAAATATTTGTAATATCATCGACAAACATGCAGAAGAGAATTTCTCGGTGTACGTAGCTTATGTAGAAAATCAAGTGTTATTAGAAAGCACCTTAAAGAAGTTGAGGTAAATTTAATTAGCAGTATATAAAAGCAGAACTATCTAATAAGTTGTATTTTTAAATATCTAGGGAAAATGCAGAGTTTAGAGAAACTTTACAGCGATTAGAAACAAGTATGGATTGCCAAGCATTGACTTTGTCATCTTTTCTCATGTTACCTATGCAAAGAGTCACAAGATGGCCGCTACTTCTTGATGCTGTCCTAAAACGTATTTCATCTGGTGACCCTGAATATCTGGCGTGTCAGTGCGCTTTGACAACAATTAACAAAGTAAGTTAGATAAATAAAATAAGTACTACAATAACGTAAACTTATGCAACTACTGTGATATCAAATGCGTCCTCTGAAGTATGTAAAAAGTAGTATCAAATAATTGCATTATTTTATCGATTTCCAGATAGCAAATCAATGTAATGAAGCTGCCAGACGCAAAGAACGCGAATCAGAAATGAAAGCAATCGTCCAAAGAATAGATTTTGGCAGTCACAAGCCATCATTTAATTTAATGTCAGAAGGTCGTTGGTTAATAAAATCAGGACCCGTAACACAAATGTTAGCAAGAGGGGATGACGGAAAGCTTACATTTGGAAAGAAATTAATAAAGAAACCGTTGTTTCTTTTCTTATTCAACGATCTCTTTATGGTCAGCAAAGTGTCTGATAGCAACTACAACGTCTTACATTATTGTCCGAGAAACATGATTGAAATCAACGTGGACATGGCCCCAAATTTACCAATTAAAGATGCGGCCAATCGCCACTTAATTTTCCTCACAATTTTAGAAAATCAACACGAAAAGTTGGTAGAAATTTTGTTCTCGTGCAGCTCAACGACTGACAAGGAAAGGTGGCTTAACGCTTTGGCACCTGTTAAATCTGAAGACCCTGATGAGACTTTATATGAACGCTGGGACTGCCCGCAAGTCACTGTTATATACGATTACAACAGTCACCAACCTGACGAACTGAATATTACCAAAGGAGATATTATATATGTTGTAAGAAAAATGTCTGATGGTAAGCATCAAATTATGTAACAACATTTATAGATTTAAAACTCTCCTTCTTATAGGTTGGTATTACGGCGAGAGGTTAAGAGATGGTGAATGTGGATGGTTCCCAGCCAATTACGCAGTCGAAATAGTAAACCCTCATGTTAGGGCAAGAAATTTACGACAACGATATCGATTACTGGCATTTACACAAAACTATTTCAATTCAAAGTAATACCTACTAAAAGTAGAGAAATTATTCATTCATATTTTAACTCTGAAATACCACATTCCATAACACTTGTTATATTATATTGTACATTTGCAAACCAAATTATTTAGGAAAATATTTATACTCAGATAATTATGTATTTTCTGATGTACAATGACTTGTTGAATATTTAAATATATAAATAAACAGTTTTATATACTTGTGTATTATGTGTATCTATAGTATATTGTATAATTATTATTTATGAACAGACAGTGAAGGTAGTGAACAAAGTTGTATATTTAATGAATTTAAAATTTATAAATATTTTATTATAAATAAAAGTATTAATCATGTATACTTGCTTATTTCTTTGCAGACATTATTTGATAAAATAAGTCAATAACATTTTTAATTTAATTTTTATTTATGTATAAAAATCTTCTAGAAATTTTTTTAATTGTGTTATACGGGCTGCACACATAAAACAAGTGGTGTAAGTTGTATTCTAATCCTGATAAAGGCCTTCGATTGCCCACGATTGGACTGTGACCACAGACAAGTTGAAGGCTAGTGTTGGATATGATGCATTGATCAAACAGTGAATATTCAACAATTCAACGAAACTAACATTCCATCTTATTAATATTAACTACTTATAAATAAAATATGTGACGCTTCTATTTTTAATTATGCAGGCGGCCCGAATAAATCCAGATACTTTAATTTCAAACAACACTATATTTAAACCACATACATAAACATACATATATACACATAAAGACAGCTCCTTTCTTAGCTAAACCCCAACAACGACTGACTGACTATTTCCGCTCATTTCCACCCCCTTTTCCATTCTGGCAGGAACTACCCGTGCGGAATATCGGCGCTAAATTTATATTTACCATACACATACTACAATTACAACATAAAAATACGTGTAATGCAAACCGTTTTTTTTTTTTTTTGGAACACAGTATATCTATGGCGGCCTGTTTTGGTCCGGTTACAATATAAAATAAAATTAATTAAAATTGGGAATCCATGTATGTAAAAAAATATAGATGGTTTTCTATTCTTTGTATTGATGAAAATGACCAGACAAAAACTTCAAAATTAAACATAATAAATAAATCAGTGTAGTTTTAATACAGATTGCGCCATCTACGTCTTATGTTACATATATTTGTATCAGATACTGCGAACAGAGTTGCTATCGCGCGTTTTGGGCTGTTTATTATTTGAACTAGCCCCGTAGAAAAGGACGTGGTTTACGGGGACCCGATGATACCCGACGATTCAGGTCCCTAAAATGCAGAATTACCTTAATTTATTATTGTTTTTCCTTTAATGCAAAATACAGGGATTTGGATCTCCTCTTAGGGAAATAATTTAATGCAAGGTTGACACACCTGAAACATTCACTTAACCTGAAATTTCCATTGTTGGCGCGTAAACAACGTAAACGTAAACAATCAAATCCAGCAAAATAAAACGTAAACACGAGATTGAAAATGACAGAATATAAGGAGGAATCTCTACCAGACGTTTTACCATTATACTACAGACGTCTTTTCCCGTACGAAGCCTTTTATAGATGGTTGAGTTATGGTTTGTACAACTTGTAAGTTATATTTTGTATAAGGATATTGCACATTTTTCATAATTTGCAGGCTCCAACGAATATTTCGCTAAACGAGAAGTTGCTTTTACATTATTTGGAGATATATACATTCGATTTCAATCCTTCGATAATCAAGTAGAACTGGTGAAGCAATTGCAAAAACGCAATCCAGTAAAAATTGATATCGGAGCAATTTATAATATTTTTCCAAAGAATCACAAAAGGTCAAGGGAAATCACAGCCCAAGAAAGAGAGCTAGTGTTTGATATAGATATGACTGATTATGATGAAGTAAGGACATGTTGTCGTGAAACTGACGTATGCAGCAAGTGTTGGAAATTTTTATCAATAGCTTGCAAAATATTGGATATCGCACTAAGAGAAGACTTTGGTTATGAACATCTGCTTTGGGTGTTTTCTGGTCGTAGAGGAATACATTGCTGGGTATGTGACAAAGAGGCTCGAATGTTAGATGATACATCACGATCTGCAGTAGCCGAATATTTACAACTGATTAAAGGAGGAGCACAACAATCCAAGAAAGTTAGTTTACCGCGAGAAATTTTACATCATTCTGTAGAAAGAGCATTGAAAATAATACAACCACATTTCAAAGAATTTATTATAAAAGAACAAAATGTATTAGGAACAGATGCTGGTTTTCGATATTTTCTTTCAATCTTGGATCCAAAGATAAAAGGTGACTTTGAAGAGGTAATGTCCAAGGTTACAACTTCTGAAGATAGGTGGGATGCATTTGTTAATAAATTTGATAACATGTTGCAAAAGCAAGAAGTGCCAAGAGATGTTAAAAATTTTAAAATTCTAAAAGAGGAAGTCATACTTCAATATATATATCCTAGATTAGATATTAATGTGTCGAAAGGTCTTAACCATTTGTTGAAGGCTCCATTCTGTGTACATCCAAAATCAGGGAAAGTATCTATACCAATTAACCCCCGGTTAATTGATAAATTTGATCCGCATAATGTGCCAACCATAAGGTAAATTTTTTTCAACTGTAAAATGTAATGGGGAAAAATAATAGTGGTGCTAATAAAAATATCATTTATTCCATAAATTTGAAAAATATAGTTGAACTCCTCTAACTTGAAGCACCAAATGTCCCAGAAAAGTTCGACCTACAGAAAATTCGAGTTAGAAGGATTTTTAATTTCAGTATGTAATTTATTTAATACCAGATACAATACATAGGCATCGAGTTTGTACATACAAATGCATACACATACCTACATATATTGGAAACTAAATCGAACTTACATTAATTTAGTTTATTTTAGAAAAGTAATCAGTAATAAATTTTTGTTAATTCCATCACCCACTTTTTTTAAATTTCAATTTTTTGTTTAATAGTTAAACTTTGAAGTTTTCGTCGAGGAGACATACCTAATCACATCACTGACCACATATTATAACCTCTATCGGTATTTCCCCGAACGTTGTCATTTACTGTTTTTTTTTAACTGCGCTCGCTTTCTTGAAAACTTCGAGTTAAAGAAATGCTGCCTCTAAAATTTCAAGTGATGTTTTTCTAGTTAGAGAGAAATTCGAGTTAAAGGAATTAAAATATATGTAAACTTAATAAGTATCATACGGGGCTAGGAAAATATTCGAGTTAAAGAAAATTACAGAAGCTCGAGTTAAAGGAATTCAACTGTAAATCGAAAATAAATGTTGATATATTTTTACTATTCAAACACAGAAATTTGAGCCACTAAACAGCAACCTACTCTTGATGAATAGGTATGTTATAAATTCAAAATGTTAAAAACAATGTTCAAAATAACAGCGGTATTTCTAAATACAGTACAATAGAAAGATTTTCTCAACAAGTAAATAAGAAACTAATTACAACAATTAATATTTTGTCATATCACTTATTTTTTAATATGGCTTTTATATTTATGGATCACATGCTAACACAGATCTCTATTGACTGGTAACTTAGTTATCGCATGGAGATTACGCCATGAATCCGCTGCTGGGCGTTAGATGTCTCTGAAGTTTTACGAAAGAGCCATTCTAACATAAAGTTGCCAATACGACGTACTGAACGGGCGACAGGCTTCCTCCGTCGTACACTGATGAGGAATAAGTAGCCCCAAACAGTTGTCTGTGCGTGCGAATGTCTGTTGCTACACAATCGGATGTGATGCGTGATCACAAAAGTATATTTATATATTTTTAAAATATATTTATATGCTTTCATTCTTTACACCACTGTATGTATAAAATGTATTATTTGTGTTACAGTTTATTGGTAGATGAAATTAATGCATATGATGCTCAAACTAAGAAGCAAGAAGAGGAACTGGGTGATAGTCAAGATATTACTTTTACTAAAATCAGAGATTATAGAAAGACAAGTCTTCTAAAGCCTGTGAATACATTTGAAGAATTTGTTAGTACCTTGGAAAGAAGTGCTAATATAAAAAATGAATCTATGGAGTATTAGTTAAGTAATTTTGTTTTAATAGTGTTTTAATATGCTGTAACTTTTTAATAAAACTTTTATATTATACACGTACTTTATTTTATATCTGCCTGTCAATCAATAAATGAGCTATTGTATACTAATTGTTATAACAAGATTATACGAGAAAGTTTTAAGGTTTCGCGGCTTACTTTAGTATTCAAAGCAGTTTCTCTTCAGTACTTTAGCGGAAATTCATGCAGGTCACGTACGGTTTAATAACAATTTGCCATGTTAGTTTTATTTATGTTACTGTTTCTATTTTACTCAACCGGTGTTTACTGTAAAAGTGTCCATCATGACGAAATTTGCGGCGGATTTGACGGACGCCGACTGTATTTGGAGTTAGGAGAGCATGGTACCTTACTAGCTACGAAATTCAATGGGAACAAGAAGGACCAAGAACTGTTGGACGGTTACAAACATTGTAGCTTGGAAGTAGTTACTTGTCCTTCGTGTATTATTTCAATACAATTTAGGTTAGTTCCAAAGTATACTTAGGGTGGTATTTATAGTCTGCTCAAGGAGGTGCTCATGCTCAAGTACACGTTGGTGCGTACGGAGCATGCGCTATAAAGGACGCGCGTGCTCAAGTACGTGTCAACGCGTACTTGAGCATGAGCACAGACTATAAATACCACCCTTAGAATAGTTTTAATCCAATAACGAACATGTTCGCAGTTTCTTAAATATCACACGTGGTTGCCAAAATTCTCCAAGGAACGGTAAATGCGAGTGCGACCATGTTTGGATATACGAATCCGCTTATGAGAACGTTTCTGGCAAGCGCTTTTGTGGAAATTTTGTAATATCGAATAATAACAGTTTGACTTTTAAAAGCAAGACGCGGTCCGCTTCAATAAACTTTATTTACACTGAATTCTACGAGCAAGCATTTGTGCTAAAGTATTTCTCGGAACGTAAGTTAGAGAGTGTAAATACAGAAATTACTAAATGGCGCAAATCGGATGATTCTAGGCAATCGGCATTTTATTAACAACTACCCTGATAAAGAAAAAGTAGAAGCTGGTTCGAATAAATACCTTTCGTCGCCATTTTTCCCAAAATATTATCCTAAAGACCTAAGCCTGGAATATGTTTTGAATTGCAGAACGACAGAAGTATGTAAAATAAAACTAATCTTTACCGATTTTCAACTATCCAGGTCGTCCTTGATTGAGGTACGAGGGTATTTTCGAGTATAAAACTGTATAATGACTAAATCAATTACTATATTAATAGTTCTTTGATTGGAATGGACAAAGAATGTTTGTCACCACGGGTTTTTTATTTAGACCTCCCATTTTAATTAGCAGTGGTCCCAATATGGTGATACGATTTTACGCGAACGGAGGTACAAACGTTGGATTCAAACTAATCTACAGTTACCTTTTGGGTGATCAAAATAATATTACGACGAAAACTAACACAGATTGTGGAGGATTAGTGGATAACCTTGGTGGAGCAATAACAATGATGGAAATGACTGAGGAGGAAGAGAAAATGTATAGTTGTTTTTGGCTGATTAAACCACCTCAGGGTTACATGCACATAAAAACTCATCTTTACGCGAAAGTTACTAAATTCCAAGATTTTGGTATGTATAGGCGAAATATTTTGATCAACCAGCATTACTCTTCGAATTTTTAATTGCTTAAATATAGTTGGGAAAGCGGAATTACTAATGAAGGAAGGTATGACATCAGAAGGGCCTCTCTTGGCCAATGTAACGTACCCCAACAGTTTAGGGATTAAAGAACACATCGTCGCCATACACGAAGGCATTTATATGAGTCTAACTGGAACTTTTAATCCTGATTCAAAATTGGAAGTAGTATATTCAGCTTTCAGTTACAAAGGTAAGAGAACGAATCGCATTGGATTAAACACAAGAGTATAAACTAATCAAAATTCCTTTCAGATTGCTTGGTAGCTTCAGATTTTTCATGTCAAAATGGCAGGTGTATTTCCACCACACTCCACTGTGATGGTTTTGATAACTGTGGCGATTTTAGCGACGAACCTGAAGTGTGTGAAACCGAGCACAATAACAAGTTTTACTCGCACGTGCCGAATTTTTACTTTCCCAAGAGTGACAGAGATTTTGACTTGAAGACAGCCACAATCGTCTTCATTATCAGCAGTTTGGGTAATTTAAGACGTGGAAAATGTATTACCGCTACAAATGAAAATGTTTCAGCGCTGATGTGTTTGATAGTTTCCTTGATTATTTTGTTGTATCGAATCA
This sequence comes from Osmoderma eremita, assembly GCA_031763485.1. Classification (NCBI taxonomy): domain Eukaryota; kingdom Metazoa; phylum Arthropoda; class Insecta; order Coleoptera; family Scarabaeidae; genus Osmoderma; species Osmoderma eremita. The sequence continues at coordinate 578,198 of JARFOC010001158.1, read as the reverse complement.
ACATGAAAAGTAACAACAGAAATCACCTACAGACCCATTTGCAATCAATAAATGATTTATTAGGTATGTAGTTTGGAAGCATTGTTCTATCCTACTATGTGAAGAACATATTTTAGAAGAAAATTCAAGAGTTGAAGAAGTTGAGGTTATCATATCCGATGACCCACCTATTTACGAAGCGCCACCTGATTATGCTGAAGTTGTAAAGAGAAATGGCACTAATACCAACAGTGATAAAAATGAAAATCCATCAAAGAATACCAACTCAGAAAATAGGTATTTTTTTGTTTTAGAGTAATTAGGAAAGGTACTTCTTTTATTAGAAAACTTTTCCGCAACATCCGCCATAATAATAATTGATCAAAATTTGTATAATGCGACCACCTGTGGTTATTGCGTTTTCTCTAGTAGGTTATTACCTGCCGTTAAAAATATGGACACCGCAAGTTTATCAAGTGGTCGAGATACTGTAAATTTAGTAGCAGGAAGTAGCGCGAACATTTCCAATGAATTGCAACCAAATCCGGTTCCTGTGGCAGGAATCAAAGCTGATAATGGTAACACCTATAATTTAATCATTTTTAATGAACATATTCCAAGGTTAACATTTATCATTTTAAAATAATTTTCAGTAAAAGATTCTGGTTTGGAAAACGACGAAGATCAAAGCATTCAAAGCAAAGAAAAGAACAAAGCGTGTGCGAATTGGAAAGAAAAATACACCAAATTCGAATTCCACTCAGTCGATTTGTGTAGTAGTGATAAGTTTGGTCTAATTTCAGGTTTACGCTTGTCAAATAAACGCCACTATTTATCTGACAGCGGTTTATCGTCTGTTGACTTTCTCGAAGACGGTGTTAATAAACTTATTAAAATGGTTAGAAGCGTCTCTACCGAAAAGATCAATTAACCATTTTCAAAATAATAAAAAGTGTTTATGTATGAACCAAATATCTTTTCTCTAAAATAAAAGTGCCCGTGAAAATATATTTTATTCCATTTTTACGTACTTTCCCGTAATTATAATAAATTTAAGTTTAACTTCTACCTAACGAAATGCATACACCGTAGAATTGGGTGACTTGACTATAGCTTTAACATTAAATAATAACTGGAAATAAATATAAATAAATTATAAAACCAAAAATAAGGCATACCATTATCTGCAAAGAATAGAATCTGTATAAAACAAAACAAACAACAAAAAAGTGTAACAAAAATAAATAAAAACCGTGTTTGTCAAATCATCTTACCTGTTGGGTGATTTACAAATGCCACGAAAAACGATTCAAATAAACAAAGGTCAAGGTGACTTGACATCAAGTTCAACTTTTTTAATTCCTATTGTAGAGAGTGAAATAATTTAATGGGGACATTTACTTCAAAAGGAAATGTTTATTATGACAAAATACCTAGTACCAACTATGAGCCGGTCTGTTATCGGTAAAAGCACCTACCCTCCTTTCTTGTATGTTTAAATAATTTCGAACGAGATCCTTAATATTGTCCTTGTCTGAGGGATATCCCCACTCCGCAGCAAATAAAATAGCATATTTTAGAACCACTTCTTCCTCCTTTAGCAATGAAGTCTGACCACAACGAGCCAGCTTTATATTTGTTTGGCATGATTGTCAAGTCACCCTAAACGTGTAACAAAAAATATGAAAAACCAACCTCAAATACTAAAATCAATAAAACTCAGGTTCAGTACCCCTTAAAAACATAATAAACCATTGTAGAAATAATAGCACATGTAATTTGCTGCTAGTGATACTTCAAGATAAACTTAATTATACAGCATATCAAAAACCGTGGTTTTCTTACCTTATATTCTATATTTTTGGAGACAAACAAATCATCTGTATACATCTTTTTGCTACTAAAAACATTTTTTCAACATTGTACAATCCTTTAGAGTTGCCAACCATCTAATGGTGATGGCAAGCGTAGTTCAAGAAAAGAAAGCCACCCCTACGAATTCAAGGAAATGTTAGAAATATTCAACTAGAATATTAAAATAAACAATAAAATTTGGTTATAAATAAACTATAGATAGAAATCCAAGTGCGTATACGTACAAGTGTATACAAGTTAATTTTAGCTCCCAAATGTAAATTACTGTTGTTACTAATTATCACGTTTGTCATTTTTGTTACGGAAAACAATCGATTTTCTGGTAGTGTAATAATTTCTGGGTTATTTTTAGTACAAAACATAATTAGTTTGTCTTTTTGGGGAATAATTATATAGAGTGGCTTTGAATCAAATAGTAAATGTGTAGGGAAATTTATGTTTATAAAAATAGAAATTCCACTAATAGTAGGTTTATACATTAGTTCTAATTCGGTGCCATAATAACGCTATTAGAGGATCAATTACGGTACGTTTATAATCTATTTTCGAATTTGGTGTTATAACAAAATTATAAAATCATTGAAAATCCATTATAAACTATAAAGGCACTGTATAGTGCGTTTGAACTAAATGCAATTTAGTTTTAACTTAAACTATACACTATTTACATGAGATGTAATTTCTCTAATTTCAGGTGGGCCTATAATAGATTCTCATTTATTTTGCATTAAATTTAATCAGTATAAAATATTAATAGAAAATTGACAAATTTAAATTTTAAACGACTTCAAATTTACCAACCACCACAAAAGTTCCCAAATTTTAAAATTATTATGGTTCGTTTTTTATTTCGGAGGAGTGAATTAACTTCAATCGTGTGACGTGGCCCAATTACATTTGATATTTTTGAGCTCGCATCACAACAAACAATAATACAAAAACGCCGCCGCCATATTTGCTTAACAGCTGTTTCAACTGTCAAACATCTTTCAAAACGACGTTGTAAATCATATTATACATAACCTCATTTAGGCGGCGTTCATAAATTCGCCAACAAGCTACATTCAAAGCACAAATCAATAAAAATTTACTACGATAGTCAGGCTGCTTTGAAAGCATTGGAGGCACTCAAATGCCACTCTAAACTGATCTGGAGCTGTAAAACTGTACTGAACATAATAGGGGCGTGCAATAAACTAACCCTAATCTGGGTCCCGGGTCACTCCCTCATTCAGGGCAATGAGGCAGCCGACGCCCTTGCAAAAGA
>JARFOC010001158.1:517906-563524 GCA_031763485.1 Osmoderma eremita | reverse complement strand
ATGAAAGAGGGTCCTTTGGTGCACACGTAGAGATGGCAGCAAATAGGGCAGATCAAAGAACAGCTAGCTTAACTAGATTGATGCTTAATATAAGAGGTCCAACGAGCGGCAAGAGAGCGGTTTTGAGTAGCATGGTGCATAATATACTGCTATATGGAGCCCCGGCGTGGAACAGCGTTTTACGTATAAAGAAATACAGACGGGTCCTGGAAAGAACCCAAAGAAACATCCTCATGCGCGTTGCCTCCTCCTCCTACAGGACTGTATCAGTGCTGGTTATTGAGAGGACATACACCTATAACCACGCGGGGGAAGATACAAACGTGGCAAATGACAGCACCTTGACGGAATGGCAGGGTAGATGAGAAAAGGAGGAAGAGAAAGCTCAATGGACGAAGCGCCTGATTCGAGACCTTAGCGCCAGGATAAAATGTGAACACCGAAATATCGATTACTACCTGACCCAGGGCTTGACGGCACATGGATGTTTCCGAGCGTTTGCTAAAAGAATAGGAAAAGATGTGGAGGATAGCTGTATGTATTGCGGTAAGGTCGATACAGCCGAACATACAGTTTTCGAGTGCGATAGATGGAAAGAAACAAGAAGGATAACTCATGTAAAGATTGGAGGCGAAATAACATCTGACATGATAATTCTGTTAATGTTAGAATCCGCTGACAACTGGAACGCTATACATGAAATGATCAGAGTAATCATGCACACGAAAGAGTATGACGAAATGAATAAGCAAAAACAGCAGATGTAGGGCAGAAACGGTCGAGTCAATGTAGGCAGCCGACGGTATTTTATACAAATGGTTCCAGACATCGGAGAGGGCTTTGAGGGGATTTAGTGAGTAGGCTTTATTGAGAGTCCCACACAACCAAGTTGCCAACGACTTAAGCACTTGGAGTGCTTAAAGCATTTTCCCCTGACAAAAAAAAAACGAGGATATATTTCGATTGGCTACGGTGGTTGGGACACGTTCTACGGTGAGATAAAGTAATAAGGACACTGATAGAATGGGGACCCATTACTAGAAGACCGAAGGACAGACCTGGCTTGAACAAGTAACTGAAGACCTCGAAGCAATGGACATCCAGACCAGGAGCCAAAAAGTAAACAACCGACTTGAATGCAGAAAAAGCCCTATCACTAGTTAGTTAAGAACAAGGGACAGAGGGACTAATCTACCCTATCAGAAGGATTATTAAGGCTTCGGAAAGAAGAATCATTTCACCAGGATTTGTATTTTTTCAAATCTTTTGTATGACGCCTTCTCTTTATCTCTTTTATCCTAAAACACAATCCTTTAGGAAATACCAAAGGTAAAATTCAGGAATTTATTAAAAAATAAAAAATATCCTTGAGTGAAGAACTCCTGGATACGTATTTCGGCAACTAAGTTGCCATCCTCAGCAGAAAACATTCTAACATTATCTTCCTTCGTAGTTTCTGCTGAGGATGGCAACTTAGTTGCCGAAATACGTATCTAGGAGTTCTTCACTCATCGAGGTTGTAAGAGTATTTTTTATTTTTTACTATTTTAAGCCACCGTATCCTATTTTGTATTTTATATCAGGAATTTATGAAATAGATTATAAAGAATATGATGTAAAATATACTGGGTAAACAAGGCGACAAATTTTAACACTTTTTTGTGGAGTATATCGCTCATTTTAGATACGGCAGGCCTGAAAAACCTGTTGCTGTCCAGCATATTTCACAAACAGGTCACGGAATGTCAACAGATAATCTTAAGTTAGTTAAACAAGTCCTTAATCTTGAATTGGATAGTTGTGAGAGTATCTATACATAAGATTAAGGACAGAGTTATGAATTCTGATAAAGGACCCATCCCGTATTCTAGCTTATACGAACTCTTGGGAAAGTGGTTGTTCCGATTCACGGATCGTGACGAAAATCAGTGTTATTCAACTGGATATCTGGTGAAGAGCATATCTTCCAAGGGTTTCCCTCAACCCAAGATACCAAGTCTAATACTTTTTTACCTTTGTAGGTTCTACTGAGGATGATAGGTCAGAAATACGTATCTTTAGTCTCTCGATCATTGAGGTAGTAGGGAATTGTTTGTTTTAGTTCTACCATATAATCAGCGTTATTCATCGATCACTGATGATGTTTATTGCTTCTATGGATTTCTCCGACGATATATTGGGAGTGCGTCTAACCCCTAATTTATGAGACGATCTTTCGAATTAGGATTGTGTTATATAAGAATATTACAAAATTCTTAGGAAAAAATGCATCGAGACGTTGGGAATAAATGGTCCGTACTGATATGTAATTTTGTCAATAAAGTGAAGGTTATGCTTAGTGCACACGACGACACTCGACACCAGACACTCAGTGTATACATCGAGCGTCCACGTGTGTACACCCCTGCGACACCGAGTTGCAGAACTTGTGGCGGTGTCCGTATCGCTGCCGTGGAGACGTGGCGTTTGTCACGAATTTCGAACTTGCGCGAAATTTTTAGCTAGAGCAATGACGATGAATTATGTTACACTGTATTAATTTGTAAGAAATAGGTGTCCCGCCATTACATTTAGAATAAGTCTATTTACTAGTCCATTTATACATGTACAGGCACTGTAAATTCATGTTTATTACTTCACCAGTCTAGAGGCTCACTTATTGATATCAAACGTATCCGCTATTACACTTCATTATCATTGCTACTCGTCTCAGTACTTCTTGCAATTTACATACGACGGGCGACGGACACAATTACGATTCTCTAACAAATAGCATAGAGTCCGGATTGTTGTTAGCCAATCACCGATTAAGCTTGCAATGTCCCTGGCCAATGAATTTTATCAATAAGCGAATGCAGCCATACAATATAAACCGGTTTTTTAAATAGATAATCAAGTCAGCTATTAGTCAATTATTAGTACAACAAATCTCTAACTAAATTATATAGTGTAGTGACAATTAAGCAGAAACAATTTATTGAAAAGGTTTCGTGTTTATAACATTCCGCGCGAAAGGTAAACAAAAAGAATAGCACAGAGCAAAACAAAAACGTGCACATTCTTCCAAGTTGAACTTAAAAAAAACACGTCACTGCAAAAGTTGCAGAGAATACTTTCGATGTGTTTAAGTTTAAATAAAACTGATTTTATAATTTTTATTGACTCATGCTCATTCTACTTTAAGTGTAAAAATATTAAAGGTAAACATAGAACATGTGCTACCTGTATTGGGAAATTCCATGTTTTTTCCAGAAACATAATACCTTTTATATATGCAAATTGCTTTCACATTTTTGTACAATAGGATACATGATATAATTTTTAAATAAAAATTAAATCCATGCTTTGCTATAAGGTCTCGTAATAGAGATCAGCAAAAATATTTCTAATATGATTAAGAGTTAAATTACCCAGAAATTCAAACGAAAATCACATCACCCCAAACGCTTCCCCACACGATTCCGACGTCAGTGATATGTAAATAATATCCCTCAGCGTCAGCGTGAGAATAATAAGACAACGACACGTTATCGTATTTACTAAAAGATAGAAAAGGATGCTACACTGGCCAGTGTGGCGTATGTGTCTTTGTCTGTGGAACGTCTCTATCTAAAACCGGTTCACCGTTTTAGGGAATTATATCTACTGTGACTGTCATCTCTGTTTGTTTAACAGTTTGCTAAGCAGGGCTGACAACTGTTTTACCTGATGCCCACAGGATGCGCGCGCAGTCCCGGTAAATTGAGAAAGGTCTATTATATTGCCTAGTATTACATGCCTTTTTGCCAAATTTAAGTAAAACCCAACATGACATGACAGACATGCGAGGCATGAATGTTATTTATTTGCATAATACTGACATCATAGTGTATTTGATGTTTTTATGAGGATTTGGTTGATTTGAATTCTGACGTTTTGGATGGGCAGTAGCTAAGGAAGCGCTGATTCGTGCGGCGTCGTGCTGTTTCTCTAACAGCACGGAAGTTATACGAAGTCGCACGAAGCAATACTATCTACTACCCATCCAGAACGTTATCACCAGCCGCCACTGTTTGAATTTAATTTTTTGTAGATCTCGTAGCAAACCTGATACGCCCGAAGCGGTGATTCTGTGAGCCTTTCTCCCGCTTCAATGTCGGAGGCGTGGCATCATTGTGTGCGTCTCTCTCATTTCTCGAAGCTTACCCTTTTTTAAATTAAAAATAATCCCTCCGCCAGTGTCAACGCTTCGTGTCAAAGCTATATTTGTTAAGGTGGTAGACCTCCTTCATTTAGAATGCGCAAAACACACATTTTCGTTCCGGGCGATTATATTAAATTCAACTAAAATTTTATTCATATACTGCTGGCTGTTTTCGTTCGCCCTGTTATTGATGACGTAATATGTACTATCTAAATGCAAGCACAAATTTTTCTTGTTATGAGAGTGGCAATCTCTTTGGGGGAGGATTTGTAAGTAAGTATGCAAGATGGAATCAACATATATTTTATTTTTTATTTACCACACATTTCACAAAATGGAACCAGAAGCACATACAAAGAAGAACACTTCGTACTATGTAATTATCACATACATTAACTGCATAGTTTTCATCAAATTAACCTATAAAAATATATTAAAAAATATACATTTTTTTTTTAAAGTCACGCATTACAACTCTTCCTGTTTCTGTTGGAATGAAAATATATGAATCTCTGTACATTTATTTTACCACATTTGTCAAGTATTACATACAAAGATTTGTTGAAAGGAATATCGTCAAAAGCTATTAATTTTTAAGGAACCTTTTACATTTTCGAAATATGATTACAATTTACATATACTATATTATGGATTATGGTATATTATGGATTTTTTAAATACATTTAACAACAATTAGGAATTACGATTTAGAATGTAGGTGTAGATATGTAATTTTTCAGACACGTACGAAGTTACAGTATACACGTTGAGGTTACAATCTGCTTAAATGCTTATTTTTTACTATTTCAGCTATCTGTGGCAATTTGGGTAATAATCAGCAGTTTAGCGTTTGTATATTTGTTTATTATATCGTTGATTGACGATCATTGGTAAGGTACCAGTTGAAAACACACATATAAATACATATATGAATTTTTGAAAGACCCACGTGAAATATTTTTAAACAAATACCTCGAAAAAACATGGTAATATTTCTATCTACTTTTTTGTTCTTGGTAAACATATATTAACTTAACTATTCATTTTTTAAAATGTCCGCTATTTGCGCAACCAACTGCTCGTCAGTGACATTCAATTGACCGTCCTTCTCACCCAAGATGATCTCCTTATCTTCCGCACCTCCAGTGCTGTTATTCAGTGATGCCTTCGCTTTTCTGAATGATCCATGGTATTCTGTTGCTTCGGTATTTTCCATAATGAATTTCAAATTATCCGCATTGATCCCGCCGCCGGGCATGATAATTATACGACTTCCTACCTGCTCCATTAATTTTTTGATCAATTTCACTCCCAATTGGGCCGTCTTTTGCTGGCCGCTAGTTAGAATGCGCGTAAAACTCAGATCGATGATCACTTCTATCTCAATCGTCGGCCGTCTGCAGAAATCGAATGCTCTGTGAAAGGTAACGGGGAGTGGAAAGCATGTCTTGATGATCTCTCTCGATTTTTTCATGTCCACATCGCAATTTTCCAAGAGCGCTCCGAAGACAAATCCGTCCGCGCCGTGTTTACGCAAGATCTTTGCGTCCTCTTTCATGATTTCGATCTCCTCCGCGGAATATATGAAATTCCCGCCACGGCAACGCAGCATGCAGAATATGGGGATTTTATTTGAATTGGCGTTTTGAATCTGCATCAATAATCCTGGCGTCGGGGTCAAACCGCCCTCTACTAGCGAGGAGCACAACTCCAAGCGTTGCGCTCCGCCGGCAATTGCGGCCATCGCAGATTCGAAGCTATCTACACAGACCTCCAATGTTTTCGGCATCCTAACCTTTAAAGTGTTCGTATATCGATAATACCAAAAACTAAATTCTAATTAAAATATAAGCCAAGACACTCACTTGAGAATATGTAACGTTTTCTAGAAACACGATGGGAATAATATATAACGAATTTTAAAAACGATTTGTATATTTATCTTTCAGTTGTTTACACTCGCGACTGACATTCTAAAACCACCACCGGTAAATTTGATTTCGGAAGATTGCTTGGACTGGTTCGATGTTTTACTAGAGGTTTGTTGAAGTACCGCTAGGCGCTTGCTCTGCGCTTTTCTTTCGTCTGCGTATTTCTGTTTTAAGGTTTTCAATTCGTTAGTAATTTTCTCCAATTCCGTTTTGTATTCTTTGGCTTGTAATTCGGTCATATTTAATTCCGAAACTAGACACTGAAAAAAGTGGTTTACCAGATTAGTTAATAACAATAGGGTACCGTTTGCACTAGAATGTTCCATTTAAATCAAAAAAATTGATATATGACGCAAACATTGTTGTTCGTTTGACCTTTACAACTATTTGGAAAGAAAGAGAAGCAAAATATCCCTTTGCTCGCCCCTATTGAACAATTTGAATGGGATGCCAAATACTTACTTAATTGTATTCTGTTTGCTCTACTGCAATGTTTGCATATTTACACAGTCCCCGCAATATTTGCATATTTAGATGATGGCAGACTAGCGCTAGTTACGCTAGTCACGAATAGAGGGGGTTAATCATTTCTGATTCAAATTTCAAATATAATTTTCTAAATTTATACAACCATATTTCACCATTTTCTCGCTTTTAAATTAACATTTTCATTTATAGGAAATGTTCCTTACAAATTATTTTTAATAACGCATTAATATTCGTGTGTTTTCTCTGTTGCATGGAGTCGAGTGTCATCGGGTGACTATACACCAATCGCGCACACGGTATACTAGATTTAAACGTTGTCTATACTGTACATATTTTGTTAAAGAAAATTACCTTCATTTTGGTCGTATTAAGTTTGAGAGCTTTTTGAGTTTTGTGCAACTGGTCTGTGATTTCAGGGCCGGGTTGTCGTGCCACCACTTGTCTCAAATTTAAATACATTCTTTCAGCTTCCTTCAACTGCCTTTCTCTTTCTATTGCCTCTGATGATTGTCGAAGCAATCTCCTACGAGAAAATAAGCAAATTTTATTTTATGCAATTGCTTCAATTATTTTTTATTAAATAGGAGTTATTACTTTTGTAACAACTGCATTTTCTGTAGTAATTCATATAACTCAGGATCTGTTCCTTCCAACTTCCGCCATCTGTGAATATTCATGGGATTTTGCAATTCTTCCTCAAGTGCTTTGCATTTTAAGCGCTCTCTGGTTAAATCACGCTCCAAGTGGAAGACTTCCTGTCTCAAATCCGTCATATTTGAAATGGTTTTTGTTAAAAGATTTTTCTCTTGTCTCAGCCGCTTGATTTCAACCTTTAACAATCTTATATCTTCCAATCTTTGCTCATACTGAGCCTCGCCTAGAATCAGTTTCAAACATGTATAGAAATTCTTTCTCTATTATGTTATCGATATGTATACCCCTATGTAAAGTAGTTTGTAAAATTTTGATTTTTTCATAGAGTAATGATAATTCATCGTTTCGCCTCACTAATTGTGATCCAAGAATATCTCGCTCATTCAGCAATTGTTCTAGATCCTTAGTTTGTTGGCGTATTAGTCTATCACCGTTCTACACTCAAAAAATAATTAGATAATTCAATTTCCTTGTATGGAAGGGAATATAAATTATTACAAGTATGACTTTGTGAAGTCGCTTTTCTTCGGCCTTCAGCTCATTTAGTTCCTCTTTAAGATTCCTTATCGTTTCCAACCCATTGTCACACTCAACTCTTTTAAAAAATGTCAAAATTTGTTTTACGTAAATTACTTTTTAAGTATTCGTTACTTACCTCAAATTCTCCTTCTCTTTGGTAACCTTTCGCAGTATAATTTCTTCTTTGATCAATTGCTGCTCTTTCATAGCAATATCTTCCTTGAGTTGCTCAGTTTGATGGCTAGTAACCTTCAATTTAGTCTTTAATTCGCTACATTCGGCATTCGATTCTTGCAAAGATTTTTGTAGAGCATTCCTTTCTGCTCTGACGGCATCGAAAAGATTCAGTTGCATGCGTAATTTATTCTCTTGTTCCGCTAAGATTTTTTTCAAGTCATATATCTCCGCCTACGGAAATGCGAACGTTTTTTTAAAACTTTCAGTAGTTTTAAAATAATTTATAGTAAATTAAACCTTGCGCAATTTTGCTTCGTCCATGTAATCTTCAACCTTTTTTGTTAAATTCAATTGTTCCTCCAATAATCTGTCCCTTTCTTTTTCTAAATAAGCGATCTGTTTTGCTTTTTTATTCTCCTCAATAACATGATTGTCTATCTCGGATACTAATTTTCTTCTAGCTTGTTCTTGTATTTTAATCAACTTAACGTGGTCCCTCCCTACAGCTGTAATTATCATTTGCCTTGAGTATATAATTTCACCTTCTTATAATCAGTTATCGAACCTTGTTGTCTAACGATGTTCTTATTCATAATTTCCTTTTCTCTCTGCAAATGTTCTAAACTTCTTTTATCGTTATCGGTAGTTCTCTTCATTAAATCAATTTCTCTGCTCATATTAGCTATCATCTGTCTCAACTTTTCCCTATCCATGTTTATTTCAACTTTTTCTTCCTCGGTTTGCTTAATTCGAGCTTCAAGGATTTCCTTGGATTTTGAGTATTTAGCTACATCGTTTTTCAACCTAGCAATTTCCTCTTCTTTGAACTAAAAAACGCAAATTTGACTATGGACCAATTAAGTAGGAATTTTATAATATTACTCTAATTTCATTAGCTCTTTTCATAAAATCCTTTTTTAACCTTTCATGGTTGTAAGTGACGGAATCTAATTCGTCCTGCATTTTAGCAAAACGAACATTGATGGTTTCTGAATCCCTAACAGCTTTGTCGGTCAAAATTTTTTGCTCTTTCAGACTGGCTTCTAATTTAACTACGACGCGTTGGTTTGTACTTATGATGTCATTTAAATTGTTAATTTCATGATCTTTTCTATCGATATTGTCAAACAAGTCTTTCATTTCTCCTTCCAATTTTTCTTTGGCTCTCTTATGCCTGTCTATCTCGTTGCCTTGCTCCTAAAACAATACATAATTTGTATTTTTTTAAATTTTATCAATATGCATCAAACTCTTTACCTCGATTTGTTCTGCGAATTCATTTATCTTTAAATCTGCTTGTGACGTTCGTCTCTCCAATTCTTCCTGATAACTCAAAGCGTTGTTCAATTTCTCAGTCAGTTTAGCTACTTCAGATACCAATTTATCCCTTTCTCGTTGTAAACCCTCTTTGTGCTTACTCAAGGCCCCTAATCTAAAACATTAACTTGTTCTACTTACTTAAACGAAGAAATATGAATAAATGAAATTCATACTCTTCGTTGTCCTGTCCCATTTTATTTTTGAAGTCTATTTCGGCATTTAAATTATCTATTTGCTTCCTTAGATTGTCTATAATTTCTTGAGCGGTTTGTTCTCGAGCATGTGCGGCATCGGCCATCTTCCAAGCATTCTGGATCTGATCTTTTAGATCATTTATTACTTTGGCGTCTGTTCTGGCGAGTTGTTTAGTCAAATCCAGTTGTCCATCTTGCTCCTGTATTTTTCCTTCTAATTCTTCGCATTTATCCTTCAAATTTAGTTCGCCCTCGTGACTCCTATATAGGGCTTCAAATATTTTGGTAAATTCTTCAGCGTATTGGACTAAATCCGGATTTTGTTCTATTTCTGATACAGTCTAAATTTAAAAAGGAATTACCGTTAATAAGTCATGTTTGTAAACACATTTGTTGTCGGGGATATAGCTCAGTGGTAGAGCATTCGACTGCAGATCGAGAGGTCCCCGGTTCAAACCCGGGTGTCCCCTAGTATTTTTTTCTAATATGTATGATTTTTTTTGTAAACAATGTATGATTGCATCGATGTTAACATTATCCTACCTTAGTGTAATCTCTCTCCAAAATTGGGAAAGCATGTTCTGGATTTTCCGGATCTAGTTGTTCTTCCACGTTATCGGGATTTTCATTTTCCTCGTCATAGTCGCTCTCTTCCATTTTCCTTTAATTTTTAGTTAACAAAAATAGTTATTTGTTGAAAATAGAAGGTGTATATTTGATATAAAAAAATATTCACAACATTTGTGTGTGAAATGTAAGATGATTGTCAACCTAATATAAAAACTGACAAGGTATTGAAAAACTATGTACTGGTTTCTATGGGTATAAAATTTGATCAATACCTTTATGTAATATGAGTGAATTACATACATATGAGACATATGCATAACCAATAGTAGAATATTTCAATGTAAAAAACATTATTGACAAATTAAATGTATCACTTATTTTAATTAACAAATTTCATTTATTATCTCATAGCAATAAAAATAATCTGATTTACAATGTGTAGATAGAGAGCACACACGTACATATATATTTCATTTCAAAGTATAAATAACAAAGTCTTTTATTTCGCATTGTTCAGAGTTATCTTCGTACTTGTAAATAAAAAGAAATTTAAGCGCTTTGTCAGAAAGTTGCTCAAGTTCTCTGCTAATGTCTGCCCAAAATATTGGGAAGACGTTTTGCTTTATATTCGGATTTTAATCAATGGTATCGACAATAAGAGATCTCTTTAGGGTCTATTTCCCGGATCCCAAATCACAAGCTCATCATTGCAAAACTGAAACAATGCAGAACTGCAATCTGCGAGACAGGCATCCAGGGAACATTGGCAGATGGCAAAGAAAATGGTGAATGTGGATAAAGTGAAATAGGTAATCAACTCATTCAAACCCTGTAAGTTGCAAGATCTGGATAGCATTTATTCAATAATGCTACAAAAAGGGCCGGACCTTCTGTTGCATAAAGCATGTATGTTACTCAAGGGAAGTTTGCCATTGGTATACATAACAAAAGCCTGTAGGCTAATCAGTCACATTTATACGAAAACCTGGCAAAACGGGACTGGATAGTACAAGTCTCTGAGACCAATAAACCTGATGTCGTTTATGTTTAAGACTTTAGAAAAGCTGCTAGACATGCGTATCAAGCAGGCAAATCAATAGAGACAGCTCTTCACTATTTAGTGGAGAGCTGAGCTTTATTTAGCTGAGTATGCTCTGGAAAACAGGGAAGTCCTGTTATGCACCTTCCTAGATATAGAGGGAGCCTTTGACAATACCTCTGCAACATTTATCTCCCTTGCATCGAGGAAAAAAGGGATCAATGAAACAAGCTGCAGATGGATAGACTACACGCTGAAAGGGACATCTGTTTATACGACCATCATGGGGGAAATCCTGGGGATTCGGGTGGATGGGGGATGTCCAGAGAGAGAGGTGTTATCCCCACTGCGGTGGAACTTAGTCATGAACGGACTGATAAGCAAATTGCAACAATAACGGCACAAAATCACGGGATATGCGGATGATCTTGTCATCATAACCCTGGGAAAATTTAACAACGTAGTACAGGACAGGATGCAGAACGCACTATAAGTTGTAGAAAATTGATCGAGGAAGAGGGATTTAAAATAAGTGCTTTTCAGACGACAATAGCATTCACCAGAAAGAAGAAACTGGACCGTCTTGGACCGTCAAGACTTCTAAGTGAAGAAATAAAGTTCCTTTAGGGAGTAAAATACCTTGGAGTCATTCTTGACTCAAGGCTTACTTGGAACAAACTTTAGAGAGTCAAAACTAGCACAAAGATAATGGGGGAGAAATGGGGTATTCCTGATTGCAAAACTCCCCAAGCAGACGGTATGCAGCATTGAAACACAACAAAATTGGCGGCATGTGGGAGAAAACTTACTGGGAATGAAAACAAACCACATGATTCCCATATATTCAATTAACAGGAATTTAGAGGTAGAAATCAGGTATCGGAAAGGCTCGGAAACAGCAGCAAACACCGACAAACTCTAAAAACTGGCCTGCAGAAGAGTCAAGGAGCATGGGTCTGAAGCTGAAATATACAGTGAGGTGGGAGATACGAAAATCACCATCGGTTAAGGTTTCTATTAATTCTTGATTCGTCATTCTTTTCCACAATTCGCCTTCTCTTCTTACTTTCACAATTTTTCTTCGTATTTTTTAAAACCATCTCATATTCGTCTTTGCTTTGATAACAATTCTTATATTCATATATTATTGCAAAAATATGCAATATTTGTACCGACTAACTTCTACAATCATTCAATGAATGGTCAATATCTAAAGCAGTACTATTACTTATTTATTGCCTATGTAGAATACCAATCTTTTATTAATTTTTTGTTCTTCAGGCTCATCTGGAAATAACCATTTCTACAGTACCTATGTGAGTATTATTGAAATGCTACAAGTAAATGTAGATGTTGATCTAATCTGAGAATTACACCTTGTTGGATATCATTCATGTGATAAAACTGCACGTTAATATACAAAGAAACAACATAACATTTATGATATTGTGTGCAAGGTTCCCTACGAAAAGATCCACTTTTATTATTCTTATTAAAATATTTCAACTATGCTTACCAAAACAGTAGAAGTATTACTTTACAGTCATATGCATGTAGATAACCGTTTTATATTGCTTCGCACATCAATGTTTCGATTCTCATATATAAAATTATTTCAGTGATATTTTCATATAATTTTAGAAAAGTTAAATGTTAGGTGAAAAGAATACAAAATTACTTTTATTTCCTCCTTACGTCTATAAATAATTAATTGTATGTCATTAACTACCTCCAATAATTGCTATTACATAAATCCAAACCTAAATATGCACTTGGCATACATTTTAAAGAGACTCCGTTCATGCAACTACCCTGCGCTTTGAATACAAATTAGGAATCGAGATTTCAAATGGTACCATTTTGATTACCAAACCGTCTTGTAACGCGTAGGAGAAATCAAATCTAGTATAAATAGACGAAGTAAAACAAGAGCTAATCATATCACCTCGATACACCTTCAAGTCAGCAACATGTACAAATTCGTAAGTATATTTATTTGTCAATAATTTGTTTTTTTTTTGCTGAGTTTTATATTTATTTTTGATTTTTAAGGTCGTCTTCGCTCTTGTCGCCGCCATCGTCAGCGTTAATGCTGAGCCAACACCGGAGGCAAAACCTAGTATAGCAGCTGCTTATGTAGCAGCACCTGCAGTAGTGCCTGGAGTAGTTGCTGCTACTAGCTCTCAAGTTATCGCTAGGAATTACAACACCTTAGCTGCACCTTTGGTAGCCGCAGCCCCTGTGGTCAGAGCAGCACCGTTTGTAGCAGCACCAGGTGTTGCTTCGTATGTTGCAGCACCGGGTATTGCTTCGTATGTAGCTTCACCATATCTAGCTGCACCGTACGTAGCGCCGGTTTGGTAAAAATTACATCCAATGGTGTCGATCTGCTGAAGTACAAAAATAAGTGGAGTTTTGTCGAAATTATACACATTTATCTCAGTGTAGCATAGTCGACAATAGCCACAATAACATTTTTAACTTCATTACGTTGTATGTGTATACTTTGAATGTAAATATACTTGTTTGTAGTATGCCTAATAAACTGTAACGGATAAATATATATGTGCATCTTTTTTATCCCTATACAACGATAGGAATAATCAATGCTTATAATATAAATCTGGTATTAAGATTTGAGTATCACGCCATTTTGAGAAAATATAATATAAGAATAAGAATCGAGGTAGGTATTAAATGGAAATATGAAAAAAAAACTAGCCCTTCGAAGACTAGGCCATTTTCAAACTGTGCTACTTGGCAGAAGCTAGGAGAAGTACCAGGGAAATGCATTTATTATAAACTATTGGACTAATTGAAACACGAACTTTAAACATAAGAAACAGCACGAAATAACCTGAAATGCTTGGATCACAATCAGGAAACCAAACGAACAACATACTAATAGATAAGAAGCGGGAAAGACTAATTCAAGATCTCAGATCTTGTAGAACTACTGTAGATACAGGCCATTACCCAGTGATAGCAAAACTTAAGTTATAGGTACCACAAGCAGAAAGGCGAACCACCAAATAAACATAAACTGGGATACTGAAATGGTGAAATTGGAAAAGATAAAGCAAGGGAGAAAATCACAATAAAACTGTAGACAAAAAACTATTAGTATAACATAGAGAATTAATGCAAAAAAATAAAAGATAGTATGACGGTGGCTGCAGAAGATGTTCTAAGCAGCAGAAACCGTGACAAAAATAGGGAATACTATTGAAAAGGAAAGCAGAAGCCAGAATGAAATGGATAGGATTCAAGCAATTAAGTGCAGAAAACAACAAAATCTACAAAATGAAAGAATAAAAATAATACAATAAAGCGATGGAAGAAATTGAGAAAAACAGCAAAGATAAAAAATCTGCTTAACCTGGTGAAGAAACAAACGAACAACAGCCAACATCGAAAGAGAAAAGCACTTCAAAGTTCAAAAACTGGGTGGAGAATAATTGCACAACAGAATATTCCAATTAATAATCGAAATATAGAAACAAGATATAATATCGACAGAATGGAAAACAGGGCTAATAGTGGCAATAATAAAAAAAGAAGATATGCATATAAAATTTTCACCACGTTAATCAATTATCGCCTAGAAACTTATACAGCAATAGCAGATTATTAACATGGCTTCAGAAACGGACGGTTCACCATCGGCTCGATTCATTTCACGTTAAACCAGATAGAAAAATGTAATGAGTATGATATTACTTTACATGATATTTATAGGTTTCCGACAAGAGTTTGATTGCGTAAACAGAGAAGCAATATTGAAGGATACAGAAGACCCAAAAATGCCAAGCAAACTCATCAGACTTATGAAAATGACTATGATACGAGTGTATCATAAGAATTTTGTATATTATTAGGTAAACAGGCACCGACAATAGTATGGATAAGAAAAATTCCAACGAAAAAGAACATACCTTTGATTATATATACCAGTGATTTTATTTTCAAGAACATCTTAAAATAAGGTCATTATCGTAAAAATATCTTAACAAAATTGCATAATAAGAGAGATATTAATGTTTAAAAAAAAATTGTAGTTTTATTTTTTTTAATTTTTAAGTGGTGATTAAGCATATTAATTTAAACAATTTTTTTAATGTTTTTCATGGAACCCATCACACTAGTTGTTGAAAGTTATAGCCGGGTTGTTGAACGCAATGTCTCGCTCGACGTATCCATGAATTGGCATAATTTACTAGGCCTTGATCTTGCCGTCGAATTGTCGCCGCAGCTGCCTCAACGCGGTCGTTGGGGTATACCATAGTCTTCATAACGCCCAATAAGTAGTAGGGTTAAGATCGGGTGAATGAGGAGGCCATCACATAGGACCACCTCGACCAATCTACTTAAAACACATTATCTAATTGTTGGCGAACTAAACGTTAAAATGCGGCGGTGCGCCATCGTGAAGAAACCACATTTGTCGACGTACATTCAAAGGACCTTCTTCCAATAGTTCCATCAAATGATTTTGCAAAAACAAGAGGTAATCATCATTCATTCGATTTGGCAACTCAAATGGGCCAGTAAGTTGTCCGTTGACCAGTCCGGCCCAAACGTTTATCGAAAATGTATGCTGGAAATGATTACGACGAACAGCCTGTGGATTTTCCACAGCCCCAGTATGAGCATTATGACAGTTATTTATGCCGTTACGTGTAAACGTTGCTTCATCAGTCGCCAATAGTGATAGGAAGAAAAGTTTGAAATTTATACATGTTTTTGTAGAAACCATCGGCAAAACTGTAAACGTACAGGATGATCATCAGGTTGTAAAGCCTATACTGCAATGCAGTGACAACTAATGAAACAGCTTGACAGATGGGAAAAGTTACAGACATCAGCCTACTTAGTAAAAAATTCACTAATAACCTATCGTTTACATTTACTTTGCACAAGTTGTTGATAACTAATTTTTGCGTTAAAAATCTTTTCTTATGACGGTTTACCACCACTTAAAAAAATAATAATTTTTTTTACATTAATATCTCTCTTATTATTGTTAAGATATTTTTACGTTAATGATCTTATTTTAAGATGTTTAGTCAACTCTTGAAAATAAAATCACAAGATCGTAAACAGCCTGTATAATCAAAGGTACATACCGAATGAATTCTTGCCAGCTGCGGATAAGCTCAATAGAGTAAAAGAAACGGCTAGTTGTTTCAATTTGCTAGAACAAAATACGTTGCTGTGCTGGATGCTGGTTTGCTTCATCTTTAGCTAAATTCGGTATAAGCCATTAGTTACTTACCATAATTTGCCAGCACAATAACAAGAATAAAAAATGCCAGAAGAGGACACCAATATACCTACATACGGTACATAAAATGAAAAAACGCACTTAAAAGGGAAAAAAACTAGTGTAAACAGTATCACGTACGTAGCGGTAGCATCAAAACACAAATATGTATATACCTAACACATGAGATATTGACGCATTGTTACCGCACTGCGAGCCTTCTGCTAATAGCCCGTGCTTCGAAGAAGTGCAAGGGGTATAGCAGATGTATTAGTCGGTAGATCGTCAGTCAGATATCGTTCTTCGGGCCGAGCATATACCTTGTTTGTACGGTCTTGTCTTCATTGTATTAGGACTTTCGTACGGTTCAGTTTAATAATGCCGAAACGAAAATTACGAACGTGGAGGAAGTTACAATTGGTTTACAAACCAAAGAACTTTATCGCCGAACAAAATTCTTCGTTGTCATTAGAGGAGTTAATGCAAATGCTGGACACGGTACAAACACAGCTACATGCAGTCAGCGACACAAGCAATATTAGTGTTATTGCTGAAGTAAATACTGCGTTAACGAAAGATTCAGATTTTACCAGATTTAAACAAACTTTTGGTGATAGTGGTGGGTCTACAGATCCAAGTATTAACAAAGATTACTTTAATTATACAAATATTACGTCGGTAGATGTCGAACTGTTGTTCTCTGCATATGAGCATTAATTTCTCACGGAGAACACCGTTAGGTCAACTAGTACTGCTGTAACATACCTGATGCTGCAAATATTTAACTGATCTTATACACCTTACACATCTGCATACTGAAACCGCCCTTAAGAGAGTTTCTTTACAATTCTTGGAAGTACGCGCTACTGGCCGAACGCTCGCAGTGTCAACTCTAATTGTTTCTTTGTTTTGTTTAGCTGTTATAGCGTAAGATTATTTCCTTCTGTTAATTTGAAAAAAACAATATTAATATCGTTGAAATAGTGGGATTATGAAGTGTAATAAAATAAAAACAATTACGTAATTAAAAATTAGTTTATTAGAGATATCGATAATCCCCAAACCCTTAAATAAAATATATTTATATTTATATATTTATCACAAAATAGTTCAGTACATTAAAAAATAACAATTGTATTGAGAGGGATACGTTTTTCCTTTGTTACGTTACATCTGTTTCTATATTATTTACAAATTGTACATTAACTATCGACATAACTTCAACGAAACCTAAGTTGTATTTCGAATTTGTAGTTTTGTTTAAAGACTTAAAAGAAAAACTAAAATATAAACCTCTACAAAAAAAGGAAAAAACGTACCCCCTTTTAGTAGTACTTTCTCTTTATTAATTCTCTCTGCTTGCTAAACGTTAAATTAAATCTAAACAATCCAAAACAAAAAAAAAGATGTTTCATTTACTTTTTCAAATGCTGGGTTGATATACATTTAATGTTGTCTAGTAATAGGATAAATAAATGCCTCTTATAGTTTTATAATAATTTTTTATGTCGTATTTTTATAGGTATCAATAAGGATTCAATATTTTCTAGCTTTCGAAAATAGAATGAAATTTAAGTATTGAATAAAAATATTCTTTTTACCTTTTCTATAAAATAATTTTTAAAAATATTTTGATTCCCTAATCTTTTTCTCTTTCTCTAATACATCAATTTTTTTTTATTTCTTTTTCATTGTAATATTTATTTTTTATTCAAAACGATAGAATTGGAAAATATTTCATTGTCTTACATTTATGATAACAGGAAACGCTTAAATTTTTTTCTGTTAAACCCTTAATTATCGACTCGAAGCACTGAGCCTTTCGAAAAATTTATATTTTATATAATAATTTTCCTATTAGATATATCGTAACTTTTTCTTAGTTTGATATTTAATTAGGCGTACGGTCTAAATACATTTTATTTTAATTATATATTACACGGTGTTTTACTTTATATACCTAGGATATATGTATATATAGATGAACACGGATGACAGATAAAATATTTTTTTAATATTTTCTTTTCGTTTGGTATTTTAAACCATTTCCCATAGCACCACAAATTATTGGTGTTATATCCTTTGAAATTGATGTTGGTTCGTTATACTTTTCTACTACCTGTCATCCTCACTTTTTGGCATAGAAAATAGTCAAGGAGAGAAAAATTTCAAAAGTGTTTTCACTTGGGATGATAATCGCGATAGAAGTCAGTGTGTGCACTAAACGCAAAATCACAACCACTAATTCATTGAATTAATTCACACATTCAAATTATATTGGGACTAAAAATTTTACTATTTATAATTACCCTAAGCAAGTTCTATATTCCAAAGCATATTTAGGTGATGCTAGATCAAAATTTAAATATAAATGGATCAATTATAATATGTATCTTTAATTTTAAGGTCCGCTTTACGCTGCACACTATCAAAAATCTTTGACAAAGATATTATATTATAATAAATTTGATAAAATACGTTAAAGTGTAATTATCTCTTTTATAAAAGTTATGCACGTTAATAACGCAAAAAACATATTATAAAACCTTTTACAATAAATCCTTGTCAAAGATCTTTGATAGTGTAATACCGGCTCAAGAGTCTCTTGTCAGCAGTAGTAAAAAACTTGTATAAATCTTTATATTCTACCATATTGTTTTCCTATAAACGATTTAAAATGTATTTTAAGATATTTTAGCTACTTCGTTATTATGTAGTATAACAGTGAATTTTTTCATTTGTTCTGAAAAAATGTGTATTGTTTTTTTCCCAACTTATAGTCCAGTATCCTATAATCCATACTAATTTTGAATAAATACTTAATAGCACATTTTAAATTTGTTGGGATATAATATTTATAAAGAACTAATAAAAATACTGTAGGTTTGCATAAAACAATGTTTTAGAAATTAAAATATTAAGTATAAATATTGTTCAAGCTAAAGATAATATTTTTACTGTAACCATAAAGTCAAGATGTTTGAACAACCATCATTTTTAACTGCGACAGAAGTATAGTCGCAGGGGATTTCCTATTTATTTCTGGCATTAGAAATCTAGGAGTGGGACTTCTCTAGGCATGTCAGTTAGAAACGAACTTTCGAAGCGTGTAGCTGTGTTCGTTTCGATTCAAATTCGAAAATGCCAAGGGGTAAAATTCTGAGCGCATATAAAGAAGGTCAAATTAATGCCTTTAAATATGAAGGTTTCAGTAACCGTGCAATAGCTCGTAAAATAAGCAGAAGCGAACATGTAATTTTCTAAGCAATAAAGAAAATTACGGCAAAATGAAGAGATCTGGTCGTCGCCAAGCGTTATCAGCAAGAGATAGAAGGCGAATTTTACAAGTAGCGTCAAATTCTCCTCTTACTGCTCGTGAAATAGCACATGCAGCAGGTGTAAAAACAAATGTTAGAAATGTACAACGTTTGATGTAAGGTGTTGAGAAAACCGCCTTTAAATGAAACCCACAAAGCAAACCGTCTACGTTTTGCTCGAGAACATATGACATACGATGGTGAATGGAAACATGTAATATATTCTGATGAAAAAAAAAATTTGGATGGTCCCGATGGATTTTCGTATTATTACCACGATTTGAGAAAAGATGAACGATTATTTCCTCGTAGACAAATGAGCGGAGGGTCAGTAAAGATATGGGCTGCAATCGGTGATCATGCCAAGAGTAACATTCACGTTATCACAACTAGAGTAAATTCTCAAATTTATAAAAATGTTTTGGAAAGAGAACTGCTGGTACAGGCTGAGTTTTTAGCAGGTGCCGATTACATCTTCCAGCAGGATAATGCACCTATTCACACTTCCTGAACAATGAAGCAATGGTTTGCGGGCCATCGAGTTCAACTTATGGATTGGCGAGCGAGGTCTTCGGACTTAAACATCATTGAAAATGTATGGGGATATTTGGCGCGGCAAGTTTATAAAAATGTCATCTATAACAAAAAAGATCTTCAACAAACAATAATTGCCTGTTGGTATCAAATTCCGCAAGATTATATTAAAACATCATATAATTCTGTACCAAATATTATAATACAAAATAAAAGGGGCTGCACAAAATACTAACGAATAAATTTCAGTTAATTCCATTAGAATCTGAGTATTGTTTTATTTTAAATGATTCGTGCGCCTATAGTTTTATCCTTTAACTCAAAAAAAACAACATTTTTGCATTAGTCATCAACCTAAGCAAATAATAATTTTCTTTTGGCTTGATCGTACGTGCAATATCAAATAATTAATCCTTGTATGCAAATCAAGAAAGTTTTAATATATTTGCAAATTCACACAATGAAAGCGGTCTATATTAGCGAGAATTCAACTAGCATACAGGGACAACATAGAAATTGTAAACAGCCAATAAATCTTGTAGACAAAGAGAGCAACATTAGTTATCTTTGCGTTTTAACGACAAATTAAAAATATTTGCTGGTAGTGTCCATACTGAATCATTCATTGTTGTTTTCAAATTAGAATAGGATTTAATTTTTTGGTACATTCCAAACATTCATTTTCTGTTTTCCGGTATTGTTTCTCAATATTTCAATCAGAATGAAGTTTCATTCTTTACACGCAGTTTTAAAATCAGCTTGTTTTATCGGTGTATTCTTTTTCATTGAGCATTAATCTTTTGTTTTTTTTGTAATTTCCAGATATTTTTATTTCAATTTTTATTTACCAATTCATTTCTTGCATGGGTCGGTGTATTTTTGAATTTTACATTCCACATATGCTGCAAAAATCATCCAAACATTATTTAATCTCCAACAACTAAAAAAACACTTGAAACTTTTAGGTTCTAGCAGCGATTAACAGTCCAGTTCCAGGCCAACATCCGACTGCACGATACCTACTATACATATTTTAGCTACATAATAAAAATTAACGAACCATACAATTTTCAATTTCAGGTAAAACAGTTGTCAGCCCTCCTTACCAAATTGTTTAACAAACATGATAGTCACAGTACATAAAATTTCCTAAATGGAATACAAAACTGTGAACCGTTGTTAGATAAAGACGTTGTCCCATAGACAAAGACACAGTGGCGAGTGTAGCATCTTTTTCTATCTTTTAGTAAATTCGATAACGTGTCCTTGTCTTATTTTTGCGAGAAAGCTTAATTACCGCCATAAAATGATAAAGCGAACTAGATAGTATAACCGTCCTTGTCTACAAGTATTCATTGGCTATTTGTGGCCTCTATGTTGTGGCTGTTTGTTATTTGAATTCTTGTATGTGGTCTCTAGTGACCAATTTGTTACATAGGTATCCCACTAATCCATTAACATAAGGAGAAGACTGTTAATCATTCTGATACTTTCGTGAATTACATGGATGAAAATACGGGGTTTTTACTTAATAATACAACTCATGTGACTTCATTTTTAGTATAAATAAAAGGAAACAGGTTATGTTAAAGTTTATTACAAAAAATTTAAGGAAGAATATACGATCGTATATAGAATACTCATTCCGAACAAAACATCTAGAAGAGGAATGGAAGAGAACAGTTATTTTCGAATTCAAAATTTCTCAACTAAATCACTAAATAAACAATTAAAGATAATATTTGACACTACATTGGGATATATGAAGTATTTAATTCCTTAAGAAGACACTAGAATCCACCTAATCGCCACTTATTGTGTTGTCTATGATCACTACATAAACAAACAGATAAACAGCAAATGTTTGTGCTGTATATCTCGCCCCTTCATCCTCTTGTCTTGCTCATATTGGATACGAATCCTAGTGGGTATGTTAAGGGAATGAGTAGCCTATATACGATAGTATATACAGGTGGTTGCTTTTTTATTGTGTACTCATTATTTCCGTGAGAATCAAACTATTTAAATAATTCAAAAACAAATCTGCTACAATATTTTGCGCTCTTTCCAACCATGTAAGATACAGTGCCGTACCTTCAAACACAAAAGAGTAGCCAATGATTAAAATTGAACACCTGTGCCGCTTTTATTTCTTTTCTTGTAGCAAAAAATGATATCAATAACAGAAACCCAAATTACAAAGTGGCTATCAATTTACTGTTATTCTGATTTCTGTTCCTGTTTCCTGCGTGGGAATTTGAAAACGTATACACATGCGCTATCTCGGTATTTGTAAAAGCCACTTTTAAATGTTTAGTCTACTAAAGCCACAGTATAATCAATAATGCAATCAATGGTTTGTCTCTGCGCTTTTGGATGGGCATCAGATTGTGAAATTTCATTCTGTTTATTATTTTTTCTTTATCTGTCGAAATTATCGTTGTCATATTAGTAATTTAACTTGGGCTTCGGCGGGTGACGCTAAGTGGAACTGATCACATCATACCGTAAGATCAATAGTATTTATAATCGAAGTCGGTTTTGTATTTTGCCACAAAGTTTATAATAGTGGGCGAGTTCTTAAATTCATCGATGAATTTAAGAATTCGCCCACTGCTTAATTTTTATCACAAACTGACAAATGATAATTTTAGGTTATGTTGCTTTAAAATGCTTTGTTAAAAGTGCATGATTTTGATGAATGTTTTAATAATGAATCTAATTTCAAAGAAAACGAATGGTTTTTAGAATAACTTTCAGTAAGAAAAGCGTTGTGATCCAAATTAAACATTTTAGAACCCTAAAAATGTGACAGTTATTATAATTATATATAATTTATTATAAAAATATGTGTTACCAACTAAATTGTAATATTCTTAGTTACTCTATAAATTCAATTAATCACCTGGTACTGTGCTAAATCGAACACTAAGCGATTGACTAATCGCAAAACTTCAAGTGATGTACAAACTGACATTTAATTATTATTGGATCCTTTTACTCATTAGCTACATGATGTTATTTATTGCATAAAGAAAAGAAATAAAAACGATGCTGTATCCAGAATTTAATGAATTATCTAAATATGCCGAAAAAAACAGACAATCATTGCACTTCTTTTGTTTGTGAAAGTGTAGGATTCTATCTTACCTGATTAAAAAGAGTACAAAATATTGTAGCAGGTTTGTTTTTTAAATACTTTCTCACGGAAATAATGAGTACACGATGAAAAATCATTTTTCTGGAGAAAGAAATATGAAATATAACATTTTATGGAAATTAGCAATTATACTTTGTATTTAGGACTATTCAGTTCGTTGTCAACGTTAGTATTTATGCAACCCAGATTACGGCTGGTCACCTGGAATGTATCATTAAGCAAGGACATCGTATAAATCAGAACGTGGAGCTGAATGACTTACTTGAACATAGACTGATTGAAATATAGTAATGAAGCCTTCAATAATAAGTAGATACAGTTTTCAAAATGAAAACCGTTTTCTTTTTTTAAAAATACATACTCGCGTGAACTGAAGATCAAGTACCGAATTTTGGAGCATCTAAAATATACTAAATATGTGCGTTTATATTTATATCAGTGGTCAATCTTTTATAGTCAACCGATGATAGATCTATAAAAATGGTAATGTACACTATCGTCCATATTAGTTCGGACAATCAGTAAAATTCTTCTCTTCAAAAAAATTATATAATTGCGTTTAGATATAAATAACATACTTATAATCTGTCATTTATGAAATTTATAACCAATTAGAGTCACATACTTCAAAGAATATCCATTAAAGCATCTTTAAATAATTATTAAATTTTATGGTCCATTGTGGTAATTTCCAGAATAAGATTTACCACCATAAATATGATTATATTTGGGCAGTATTGCAAGCAATAAACTTAGGAAACTTAGCTGCCCCAACACCGCAGAGTTTTGTGTATCGATAAATGCTTTAGTTTCTAAATAAACTTGCTTGCTAGTGCACCAGTGAAATGAAGATTAAAAGCTGCAAATCTTCCCGGCCGCATTGCAGTAGAAAAACCCTCACTTCGACGGGGAAACAGGCGAAAACGGCAACAGTGGGCAGAAACGCATAGAGATTGGACACTGGATGACTGGAAAAGGGTCTTATGGACTGATGACTCAAAGTTTGAGGTGTTTGGGCAATCAAGGCGCGTTTTTGTAAAAAGAGCGAAAGGCCAAAGAATGTTGCGGGGAATGTATAGTACCAATTGTCAAGCAAGGGAGAATTCTGTGCTTGTTTCGGGTTGTTTTTCCTACGCCGGTACAGAAGACTTGAAACGAATCGAAGGTATTTTTCGAAAAGAGGGTTATTTAGAAATATTACAAGAAAATGCAATACAATCGGGGCTACGTTTGATTGGCGAAGGTTTTGTATTCATGCAGGACAACGACTCCAAACACTTGGCAGTGATATATAAGAATTTCTTAAATGGCGAACGAGACAATAATACCTTACAAATAATGACATGGCAACTGCAAAGCCCCGACCTAAACCCCACCGAGCTGTTATGGGATGAATTGGATAGAAGTGTCCGACAAGTGTGTCCTACCTCAACAACTCACTTGTGGAGCATATTACAAGGAATAGTATGCCAAATCGAGTCCTTGAAAAATTTGTGGGATGGATGCCTCATATTGTGCAAGCTGTTCTTCGCGTTCGATGAACGGAATGTTTAAGAAGTTTTTGTCTATTTTTTGTTAGAATGACTTTTAGTTTTACTATTATACTTTATAAACATCTATTAATAATAATGCAATAAGAATTTTAAGTTTTGATATAAATTAGTTTGAATAATTTCCCTTTTTTAAATTTATTTGAGTGTTCGAAGAACTAATATGGACGGTAGTGTAGAGGTCATAAAAATTATATTACCATCGTCATTTAGATACTAGTTCATTTTACACAATAATTTTTACAATTGACCGAATTTCCATTAATTTAGTTTATTTATAATCAGCCTAATATTGACAGCTCATTATCTGTTGAGTATTTTCTGAAAAGACGTTATTATCCTTCTGCTGAAAAGTAGATAATTGTTAAAATTGTAAAAATAACCGTTACCTTAAAGTCGTCATAATTTTGTTAGAATTGTAAATCTCGAATCTAATATAATTTAATCTTAAATTTGGAAATAATTTAGATCAGTGCGTGTTGTTTCATAAATCATTACGTCACGTTTAAATCTCGGCATGCTAGTTGCTTTCGTCGTCGGACCAATCAAAAAGAAGTAATTCCATTTAAAGTAGAGACTTACGTCCAGCAGTTAATGTTGGAGCGCTCTATGAAATCAATGTACCTACTACAGTGCGTCACTTTAAAAGAGAAGGAAATAGTTGAATTAATCCTACCTTATAAATTACTATGAAATGGACGATAGATAGAGATAGAAATATGTATGCACGCAATAATCTATTATAGTAAGTAATTAATGGTAGAGAGATTGGAACTATTAATATTACATATTTTAAAGGTCGTATCGGTATGAAGTACATTTTATAGTATATTTAAGACGAAAAATTTGCCATTATTCCTGCATAACTCCCTCGGTTTATTTTTCTTAAGTACGGCTCGACGAAAATGATAATTATAAATGAAAAACTTTCAACAATGGATCTGTACACATCGAAAGCCTTTAAACATAAAATATCCCGTAATTTCACATTGTAAACGGTGTTAAGTGGTACAAGAAACATTTGTTGCAGACCCGTACTGGTTTCGTGTGCCCAAACTTCGGTAAAGGGACGTTATTCGAAGAGCATCTCGAGCAGAACACTTTCCCGCAGTTCCGGCAATGGTGTCTCCTCTTCACTACGGTGAAATTCGAACCGCAACTCATACATTTGGGCGCCTCTACGTCCGGTATCCAAATTGGCGGTCTCTCTATTTCTTGCGGGGAATCTCGCCTTTGCTCGTTCGTTGTGACATTTCCGTTTTGAGTCCGATTTCTTATCTGTTCCCGAGGATAATTCGTGTATTCCGATTCATCGCCGTTCTCGTACTGGTCGCCATTTAGGTGGAAATAAACGTTGGAATCGAAGAGGGCCTCTTGCGCTAGAATGTTCGGGTCGACGGAGAACTCATTTTCGATTACTTCAGTTTCGCTCGGGTGGTATTCGATGGAGGCTTCGGTCTCGATAGGTTTCTCCGGCTCGTTGGACACGTTCATTAAGAACACGTACTTAAGGATGTTTCGCAAGTCGCTCGCGAAGTTTGTCTGAAGTTGATCCGCAACTCCGGCTATGCATACGTATAACCGATGAATTAAGTCTTCGCTTGACCTTAAAAAGAAATAAAAAAATAATGTTACACAATAATGGTTTAAGCTTGCGTGGAATTTCCATTTTTTTTTGTTTTTATGGTAGATTCGTGTAATTGGAACGTTTAATTTAGTAGCACAGAGAACCGTTGTTATTAATACGTGGAAAATATTCTATGAAATGTTTTTATCAGGTCCCATTTGGCCCAGATGGGAATAACCTGTTACAACGCAATATATATGGTATACCAAGAAACAATATTTTTTGCCACCGACACGGATGGAATTTCACGAAACTATGCCATGACAGAACGGATATGTGTAAATGGACCTTTATTCCTATGGTGTTAAAATCATTCGATTACGTCTCTTGCATGCATTAGTAAGGTTGCACACTTAATTGTTACGTTAATTGTAGCTTTGTCAAGTAACTTTGAAAAAGTATGGAAATGCGCCACATTAAGTAGTACAGCACAATCATGCAGTACACTACTGTCACGGAATATATGCGGTGTTATCGCGTCATCTAGTGACAAATGTAGAAAGTTGCTGGCTTACATTGCAAAAGCGCGCTTTGATTGGCTCCTTGAACTTAAAAACTACTCGCGCACTCTGATTGTACGCTTCTCTTAGAGGATTAGAATCATTCCTATTTTCAGAAGATCTGGAATGGGGTTGTTACAAATTAAAATATGCAATTTCTTCACTGGTTGCTTAGAAATCTTGACATAACGCTGCATTCTAATACGCCCGTGTTTTTATATGCCTACAGGCGGGCCACATGGGGGCGGGGTGACAGGAAAAAACATGGGGTGACAGACAACAAAATTTTTTTCTTTTTAATTTAACCAGACTCGGCCACAGCAACGCGTGGCCGGGGACAGCTAGTTTGATAAAATAAGGAGCCGTGTAAATAAGTCAGTTTAAGTATAAAAATATTGTAAGAACTTTTGTGTGTACTTATATTTGAATTAAGTGCTAAATTAATAAAGTAAAATTAACGTAACTAGAAAGTGAGTGTTGTGAGGGCACAATTTACGACCGTACTGTATATATTAATATAAAATTTGGTAGAAATATTCTAAATCGTTTCAAGCTGTTTTGAGAATCGAATGTTTGTTAGAGTGGGTTTAAAGAGTAAAGCAATCTTGAAATGTTTGAGTGTACCTTATGTGACAGATTGTTCAAAGAGTAAGGTAACAATATGTGGGGCTAATGTTAACGTCTTGTTATATTGATTCTTAATAAACAAGCCATGTTCCATTTATCTGTCTGAAGTCACGTACTAATAAATAAAATATGTAAATGTTTGACAAACCATGAAAACATATACATATGTATTAGGAGTGCTTGATTTATGATACGGACGTTGGGATATTGTACGAATAGTTATCGTACTGATTAATGTTGAGCACATCTGACAATAAAATGTGTGAAAGAATTCCATATAAAGCGAATTTCAACAAGATTTTGATATAGTGTTTTTTTATTCTTTAATAGAAATTTTAATAAAATCGAAAATAATCAAGCAAATCTAGTTTAGCAAAAAACTTAACATGTAAAAATGTTCACATCAGTAAAAGCATAACATAACTTATATGGTTTTATAATAAAAAAAAAACAGTTCACTTATCCATATTTGCAACAAAATTTAATTGGAACATATGTTTTCTTGAGAAGCTTGTCAATTGTTTATATGAACCGTAAAATTTTTAAGTCGCGGCATTTTGTTAAACATATATACGTATATTTCAATTTCCTTACTTGAATTGCGATCTTATTTCATTCCTATTTGCAATTTCAGCAGCCTGCATCGCCATTGCAATCTCTTCGTCGTCCGCCGAGTTGCTATTGAAAGAAGACGTAGTATCGGAGCTCCCGACGCTGAGCGAATCATCTTCGGAGAGTCTGCTCGCATCCAATGCGTTCTCGCAATTCTTATGATTGCGCTGTTCCTTCTTACACCTATTGGTTCCAGGTGAAATCTGGCCCCTGTATGTTTTCACGACCTTCTCGTTTGTACTGGTTGCATTCCTTTCGGTATCAGTGTATCCACATAAGTAAATCTTCGAGGTGTCCGTTACGCAAACGCAGGATTTCGTTTCGTTCGAATCTAGGGTAGGTGAACGATCAAGACTGGTGTTCTCAGTGCAGATACCGGAATCATCTGGTGAATCCGGCTGGAGTTTCTCGCGTTTTTTACTCTTGGTCGATTTCGTTGTTTTAGAGTCTTTAATCTCTGTCGTTAGAATTGAATTTAAAGTAGCTGCCGCCTCTGTAATTACTTCCAAAGAATCGCTATCCGGTAACGATTCCTTTAAGGGCTCCTGGTTATGCGCAGAAATCGACGCAACTATGCTGTCGTGTTCGACTGTATTCGTTATTAAATACCGGGAAGTCGAAGGTCGCGTTTCTGTGTCCTTTTCAGTGTCTAAATCGTAAGCATATAGTGTGCTCTTCTTTTCTGGTTCTTTCTTTGTCTTCAAATTTAAGCTATCTCTAGAGTAATCTTTACATAGCGGACTATAAAAGTTGCGCAGAAATTCGTCGCTAACATTACACTCACTAACCTCGAAACTATCCGATTGTTCATTGTTATCGCACAACACTTTTTCCAACATATACAATTCCTTTTTGTCTAATGTCAAGAGTAACTCGCGTATTTTATGCAACAACGTCCTAAACGGTTTGAACATCTCACTCATATCTTTGGCCGGTTTCTCTATGGACAAGGGTCCGCTGGTAAATACTAAGAGTCCGCTAACTATCGCCAGTCGTGGTATCGTAAACATCAGCGCAGGATCGCACGAGTCCACCATGTCCTGAGTTAGTAGCCTCATCTTGAGCGCGCGTTGCAACGTTTCGGAAAATAGGACGCCGATCATTTCCTGCAGTTCGTATTCCTGTGTCGTCTTAACTGGTACCATGGCGCTTACGTAACGCAGCTCGAAGTCGGCGAAGAGGGTGTCGAAAATCTTGAGGCTCTCGAGTAAGGTGTCAGTTACCAGTTCGTTGCCGTTGAGTTTCAGAGGTCCGTTTGGTTGGTTGCTGCGTAGGCACGTGTTGCGCAATAAGTTGCGAACGTGCTCTAGGCTCTTAGTGAGGGCTTTCGCTAGAGGACGCATCGCAGCACTTTCCGTTTCCCTGTTCATAATCGAAGAACCGGCAGCTAAACACTGTAAAAGAACAAACAGATTTAAAAATAGCTTTCAACGTGAGATATTCGAAAGTTAGTTTTGAAAGTCTATAGTCATAACAAGTGTTGGGGTTAATTATGCGATAGGTCCGTGATATTAAGATTCGAGTAACAAGTTGGCAAAAGAATCGAGTAGGCACTTGAGCACGTAATTACAGTAATAATGTAATAATAGTAATCAATTGTTATACAAAAAGAAGAATGAGAAGAAGGAAAACAAGAAGAAGGAAAGGAACAAGAAGAATAAAAAAGGAGAAGGAGGAGGAGAAGAAATAGGAGAAGGAAAATCGAGGAAGGTAAAGCGAAGAAGGAGAAGCGGGCAGGAAAGGAGAGGCGAGCAGAAAGCAGAAGTGAAGAAGAATAAGAAGTAGAAGAGAGAAATGGAGAAGGGGAGAAAAAGGAAGGAAAAAACTTTTGGAAGTAAATAGATCAGTGATAACAATTTTCACTCTAAATAACAGAATCATTTTATAAAAATTATTGTAAATAGTTCTTTTTAAATATATCTATAATTATTTATGCATTACAGTTGTCCATTGTATTGTGCATGTTAAAAAACAGTAAAACTAAAAAAAAAAAGTATTACTCGTACAGTTCCCGTTGCAAAGTGTACAATTTATCAACGTGTACTATTCACCTCAATATTGAATGTGTTCACGAAGGTACGCTTTGTACACCAACGAATGTACTCTACATCTTTAGGGCACACTATGGATGATTCATTCTCAGTGAGAAGGTAAAGCGCTGAGGATGAATCATCCGTTGTGTACATCCAAAGTGCAAGCTGCAAATTCGCCTTAACATTCCCTCCAAGATATACGTGTATGTACCTAACACCCTGTATACCGGTTTGTAAGTTGAAACAGTTGCTAAGAGTTCAATCCAGATACAAGTACAGTAAGTGATTAACGTTAGAAGATATTTTAAAAAGATACACCGCTTATTTTTACATTTTACAAAAATGTTGGCACCATGAAATGCGCCTTTTCAATCGATCAATGTTTCTTGGAAAGAATGGTATGGATTGCACTTAAATAATAAAATTAAACAATTATTAGTAGTGATACTTTGCAGATATGTATATATTTTAAGCTGTTTCTGTTGAAGGCAATAACAGTGAATTACGTTTGGTGACCTTGTTTGAATGTTAACAATATATTATATGCAAATATTCCGACATATTTACATACATAATACTATAGCCATCTATCTATTGTACGTATGTGTATTGGATAGCAACTTAAATGCCAGTAAGTTCCTTTATATACTTTTATGGGTATATACCATGCTCCGCATAGGGAGCTTAATGTGTCGGGTAAGAAATCTATTTCTCGGATGTATGTATGTATTAGATAAAGATGAAGCAAGCCATACATTCGCCAGCATCTCCACAGTAGAGTAATGCATATTCTGTTCTAAGAAACTGAAACATCTAGGCATTTCTTTTACTTTTTACTAAGCTTATTCCCAGCTGCCAAGAACTCACTCTGTATATTTAAGTTTTATATCCATATATCAACTAAACCAATTTGTTTTATGCGTAAGGTTTACATATTTTGATTATCATTATCAATGCGGCTTTATGTAATTGTAAATTTATATATTTATCTATCTAAAAGAGATTAAATATGTTAGTGATATAAATGTTAGTAATATTATTTGGAAAAAACGATTTATTTCCGATAAATTGCCACCACCGACCCATGGTTTTTATTAGGTTTGTTCGATTTGGCCACAGCGTTATGCAGTCAAACGCATGCACATTTAGTAATTGTTTTCTGTTGGATTTCGTTTTATGAGGCTAAGCGGATGTTCGATTTGGATTCTACAATTTGCAACTTACCACGGCTGTAACACAGCGTCGTGAATCTTACATCTACTCAAGGAGCAGATTTTTGCCGTAAAAGAGATATTGGTGATATTCGTATAATGGTAACAAATCCGCAGATGTTTTTTTTTAGATGTGCGTGAGATACAAGTATGTCGAAGTGCTTATAAAATAATATAAAATGTGACAAAATAAACAACATTATTTGTATGAAACGAAACAATTAATGTTGGTATTAAGAAAGTGCCAAGTTTATAGAATGCCCTTGAGAAATAACGTGTCATATTATTTTAAAAAGGTAAATTTTTATTATAAAATTTCTTATATGACATTCTTATAAGTATTTTTATTTTTGCACGAACATACTAGCCCACTGACATTGATTTAGTCGGGGTTAAAGTTCAGCGAGCTTCATAGATCTCCGCAAAAGCATCAAAGGTGAAACTCGCCTATGATGTCGGCAGACAAGATAAGGATACAGACAAGATACAATAATACTTTTATTAATAAAGTGCAATCAATACAAAGTATTCATTGCTATAAGTTTAACATGACCCCCCTCGCGAATGATGCCAACGTGCCCCCTTCCCCTCCAAAACACCGCCAAATCGTAATCTTATAGCCGCTCTAAGAGCCATCTCCTTCATGAAGAGGTTTAGTGCTGGTGCACATAACAGCGCTTCGCTCGTCTAACTCGTGGCCACCAGACCGGGTGGCGTAAGTTAGCATAGGGCTAATAATGGCAGTGGACAGCCACAATATCACGCTTGGGTAAACGACTTCCTAATGACACAGCGACACTGCCAGATTGCCACATATGCTTTTTCAGTTTTTTGCTTTGACATGCTTGCTCCAGATCAGTTTTCTGGTAATCTAGACTTCTAGTAAAATAATTTATTTGTGTTATGTGTATTTTGATGTTTCCTTCTGTTTTGTTTAAGGTTAGGTATGCCTGCGGTATAATAATCAGCAATATTCCATCCACATTCGTATGATAACATAACTGAACATAACCCATAATTACAAATGCACAATAAGTTCACAGATTGACATTTATAAGTTGGTAACATAACATTTACTAGTGTTCAGAGCGACAACATAACGAAAATTAATTACTTAAATAGATTTGGCAACGTGGTGTACGATCTCCATAACAGCAATATATCCTTCAAAAGTTGAACTGCACCATAGGTGTTTATTATTTGCATGCAAAAAACGAATGACCGCTCGTACTTCAAACTTCGAGTATGTTTCGATCGGAATTGACATTGTGCGGCTGTCACTGTACACGTTGTACTGAACCTAAGGTAATGACAATAGCCATGCACATCTAAACTGCGTGCAAGTTTCAACCTGATCGGAGCGACGTAGGCGGTGTCGCGCAAAAGTACGTTAGTAACCGGACATCCCTCGTATGCTAATTATTCTCATAACATTTATTCCTAATTTATTTATGTAGTGCAGCCCAATCAGGGTTGGTACCAAAAAAGCCACGCAACTTTCGCTCGTTTAAGATTAAATTAAAATTGCGTGCGCTTTATTGCATTTCAAACACATTATACAAGCACGTTTGTTTTCCTGAAAATATGTTTGTGGAATTGTATGAAATAGATAGCTATAAATAGCGAAATGCTAATTAATTAAGTTAAAAACAAATATTTAACCTTCTGATACAGATGCCTTATTGTATTAAGATGGAAAATAGAATTTACAATGAATAAATAAAATCATTGCGGCTTATAAGCGATTTAAATTAAGGAAAAAACGCCGGTTAGAAGTAATGTTAAATATGTATGATGTGTGTAAAACTTGGAATAGATTTCCAAAATATTTATTTTTAGTACATCATTCATGGAACTTGAATTTTTCTCAACGTTCTGTAAAACAAAAATAAAAAATTAAAATACATCAGCAGATTTTCCTTGAAAACCATATTACTGGGAAATTTCTTTGTGGTTTGTTTTAATTCCTTCTTGGAGCGAAAATACTACGTATACACACGTAATAACCCACTTTTTTTAAGTCTTTAAAATATTAACTTGTATACCACCAGTACACGTTAGGTCCATTCGAATATAACATATTTTTTTGTTTATTTGTGAGAATAGACTAAAGATTGCAATAAAATTATAATTACAATAACCTACGCAGTACTCATACGCATACATTCATTGCAACTTTCCTTTTTTTTGGAACTACAAGGCCGATTAAATTAGCAAAAGTACGCAGTTTCATTCCGGTTATGACGAATATAAAGTAAAAAATAGTGGTTATCACTATTTCAACGAAACTACACTATAACAATGAAACAAATTTTAATACAGATGTAACAAATGAAGACATATTTCTTTAATGTTTCATATTAAAAAAAAAATAGTACGTATTTGAATTTTATTAATTTAACGTAATTTGATAATTCAAATTAGCTTTTATAATAACAATGTGACTAGTAAATAAAAAAAAAACAATGAATCAAAATACATTCATTAATAACTTTGAAAATAACTAATAACCCTATTAGACACGGTATTCAAAATTATTACAGGTTTCTTTGATCTGGTTTGCAAAACCTAGTAGTTTTTTATGTTAAACTAAAAAAATATTAACCTAGTGTTTTCTTTCTCTTGCTTACAATGGAAAGATAGACAATATTTATGTTACGGGTTACACATGTTTACGTTCATTGTGTACAAGGCAGACTGTATTGCAGACTGTCTACACACCTACAAGATATCCCAATGAAATGTGGTGATAGCAAAAAGGTCGGTAGAATATAATTAATTGTGTATAATCCACGCATGTTTGTACTCATTTAATTTTCTCCGGAATACGTTAAATGCAATTACCTCCATATAGATTTCGTCCGTAATAATTCGCATAATATCCTTGGCTCAATTTTGTTTACATTTTCTAGCATTCATTCATAGTAATGGCGGAAGTAGAAAAAAAGTATTCCTGTACACAACACCTGATCCTGTATCCACCTGGTTACCTTCTTATGTGGGTATGAATTTTGGATTTATTAAAAATCTTGAAACAAATCTAACTCGTTAGTGGAATGTGACATTGATGCATCAATTGATCAACCAATGCGACTCCTTTGATTTGTCCAAATCAATCACACAAATTGACAGAAAATATGCTTTCCTTTTATATTTTAAGGACGCAACCAGTGTGTTTGCAGCAATCATTATCATTCCAAACCAAACACTTCTATCAGTGTGATTAGCGTTTTTATTATTCTGTAGCAATATTACTGTTATTATAACTACCACACGACAATACTCATTTTTTCCGCATACGAGCAGGGCTGTTACGAGTTATAAATACTCGTTGCGTCGTACAATTAGATTTCGACGATGCTGTTGACCCACAGCATCAAGCAAGTATTTGAATACCGTGCATATTTTACATACAGACACAATGAAAAAAAATATCGACATTATTAACTTGTAAGGCATTCACAAATTGCATATAAAACTCTATACATTCAATTCAAAATTTCAAATCGAAACCATTATTAAACCAAAACAAAAATTCCAAGCCAATAAAGTATTTGAACACTTGATTGACAAATTAGTGCAAGCACGTTAGATGCGCATATCGGAGCATCATCAGGAAATATCGTGTGTGCAGAGACAGTTCGAAAAGAAGTAAGAAAGTCCAATTACCATAGTACGCAGAAGTCCATTTATTGGCGAAACTAACAGAGCGAAAAGCGCGTACAGTATACGAAATTTGTTCAAAGATAAACCTCTGGAATTTTGGCGAAAGGTGTTACACACGGACGAAAGCAAGTTTAATATTTTCGGATCGAACGGATGACAAATGGTTTGACGCAAACTAAGAACAGAATTACAAAAAGAACATTTAGCCCCCAATGTGAAGCATGGAGGTGGTCATGTCATGGTTTGGGGTAGTATGTCGCAACGTTGCCGGTCAGTTTATTGAAGGAATTTTAGATGCCAAAGGCTCATTGAGCTCTGCAAAAAGAAATTCCAAAAAGTGTAGAAAAGTTGAACATAAAAAATGACTATATGTTGTTACACAACAACGACCCTAAGCACACCTTACGCATAGTTAAGGAATGGTTTCTATACAGAGTGGCCAAAGTACTTCCACATCCCCCTCAAAGTCCGGATTTAAATCCATTCGAAAACCTTTGGCATATATTGGACCTAGAATTAAGGAAGAAAAAAATTTCAAATAAGAATGACTTGAAACGATGCCTTTAGGAAACCTGGGATCAAATATCACCAGAAGTCACACAAAAGCTGGTTACTTCTATGCCAAACAGACTAAAAAGTGTCTTGGATAATAATGGTTTATCAACAAAATATTAGAAACAAAAATTATACCAGAATTGTTAGTTGTTTTTCTATATGTTGCATTTGTTCAAATACTTTACAGGCTTGGAACTGTTGTTTTAATTTAATTAAATGGTTTCCCATTTGAAATTTTGTGTTGAATTGTAATGTATAGAGTTTTACATGCCTTACAAATTAATAATGTTGATTTTTTTCATTGTGTCTGTATGTAAGTAATGTACGCTGTTCAAATACTTTATTGATCCATTGTATATGAACACGGGAATATTTTTGCGTATTATAAAGCTACATTAAATGCCAAAGGACGTTACAGGAGTTACAGAAATTTCGTAGTATATATGACTATGTATTTTCCTATCTCTGTTTAAACTAATGGCGTGTAATTCTCATAAGGAAAATAAAAACTTCATTAGCTAAATTTGTAGTACGGAAAATATGTTCAATACTGGGTGCTTTTTAACTGTTTCGTCAAACGCGGGGACATTATACTACAGACTATTAAAAAAGTTTATATACATACATATGCCCGAAAGCCATGTGTCGTACTTATGAGCTGTTTTTGTGTTAATGATATTTTTAATTACATTGTTACATTAGAGTAGATGCTCAAGAAGTCCACCTCCCATCGCTATGCAGATCTCTACTCGATGTGTAAATGTATTCTTTCCGTCTAATTATTAGCCGGGCTAGTGGCGTAGTTAGTTAGCGGCTCGTTCACTACGCTCGGGGTCATGGGTTCGAACCCATTCTTTGGGAAACCAAAACTGAACCCGGAGAACTATATAAACTAACCGGCCAAGGACATGTACAGATTAGTGGTATAGGGCACAGGGGTTTAGGAATGGCTGGTATGGGTTCAAAAATGGGTGATAAATATAGAAAGCCAAGAGGCTGAGGTGTTTCCGGAGATGTATGTCAAACGTCTCCCACAAGGAAAAAAAACACGCTGCATGCACCAACCCTTCCACAGTATCCATGGGAGGGTTATATACGAGATTTTCAAATAACCC
Source organism: Osmoderma eremita (assembly GCA_031763485.1). Taxonomy (NCBI): domain Eukaryota; kingdom Metazoa; phylum Arthropoda; class Insecta; order Coleoptera; family Scarabaeidae; genus Osmoderma; species Osmoderma eremita. The sequence continues at coordinate 526,678 of JARFOC010001158.1, read as the reverse complement.
TATCGCAAAAAATCCAACAGATTGACGGGTTATCGTCACAGCGATGGAATAGGTCCACCTCGACCTATCTATTCATCACCAACCACTTGTAATACGTACTCATCGTGCATGAACCACATCTCTTGGGGCAACTCTAAAGACGCATCATCTAAAGCTAAGCTGTTCCCATTAATTGATTCGGGCATCCAATTCGAAAATCTCCCACAATACTTGTCCACGCATTCATAGAAAATCGACGTTGATTTCCTGCCACGAGGCCCGCCCATGCATGCGTATTGTGGAAGTTTGTTATGCCATCTCGCATGAAGAATTGAATACGGGAAATGTGAATCTCTAGTACACTGTTGCATAAGTCACTGTCAGAACTCAGTTCTTTTAGCATAACCCGTAGAGACAAGACTTCGACCCCGTTGAACATGATAATTGTTGCGCATGTAATATTTTCCAAACACTGTATTTAGAGATTCCTACCGCAAGTGCTATTCGTTGTGTACCAGTGTTTGGGTCATCTTCTACTTGGCGCAACACTCGTTCGTCCAAGTGAGGGGTACCACTGACCTATGTAGGCCTACCGTGCCCCATTCTACTTGGTTTACTTCGTTATTTGGAAATCTTCTCTTGCGAAATCGCTTTTGATACAAACGGACTTGCCTCTCTGGTATTTCCTTGTGCCCAACTGTACAGAAAGTGCATGTCCGCCTTCAGTATTTGAGACATTTTCATTAGACGAGAAAATGTTTTGTCAAGAAAGTTTATAAAACCTTGCTTATAATCAGAAACAAACTGAAAAATACAAATAATATACAGAAATGGTATTAAATGATTTATGCTAATAGCAAATTAAATTTTCTGTCAACTTATGACTGCGATTATTCTTTGCAGTCACCTATACGTTATTTTAAAAATCAAAGGAGTGATCTCTTATTACGACAGAAATTTTTGTTGTATCTACTTTGAACATAGTTTATTCGCGAATTTGTGAACGCAGACATAAATGACGATTTACAATGTCGTTTTGGATACAAGTATTAGGCAAAAATGACGACGGCATTTTGGTGGCTGTTTTGTTGCGGACTCAAAAATATCAAATTTAATTGGGCCGCGTCAGTCGATTGAGATGAGCTCACTCTTCCGATTTCAAAAAAAAAAAAACGATATATTCAAAAACCGCTCATAGCTTCGAAACGCATGATTTTTAGACACATATTTATATCGTTTCTAATTGGCTGAGCGTGTAGCATATCTCAGAGTTTGGTGAAGTAGTTTAAAAACACCCGTAAACGCAAACCACAGTTATAAAACACTGTTATGGTTAACAATGTTTAGAACAGTACTTGATATAAAAGATTTATTTATAGTTCCTTCATATTGATATATCTTATGCACACAACATTAATTCTTCAAAATATACAGACATCAAAGTTCTACCTGTTCCACGACTTGATTTTTTTAAGGTTCAAAGACAGGACTTATTGAAAACCTTACGCAAAGGTTACCGCAAAACTTCCAGTTTTTGGCAAGCCAACAAAACTGAATTTTGGAAAATCTATACAGTTATTTTCGTCGATTCGTTATTAGCAACGAAATTTTCAGCAAACATGAAAATGTTTCGATTATCCTGCAATTAAATATCGGGGAAAAGTAACACACCACATTATGGATGATATTAAGATTGAATCACGGGCGGTGTACCATTCTACATGAAGACTTAAAAGTTGAGAGAAGTTGCACTTACATACATATAAATATCCATATATTTGTTATATCCTAAGCGGAAATGAATCTTAGATACACTGTATCCACTTAGAAAGCAAGAGTGCTTTATATGGATATTGAAAGACAACAACGTACGATTATTTTCATCTCAAAAAAATGGAAAACAAATACTTTAGAGTGCGCTCGTTGTTGAGGAATTGTTTGTCAGTGCAGCGGTTGAAGATTTAAAAATTAACAAATGTATTGTTTTCTTCAGAGAGGTAGTTTGGTAGACGATAAAAATATCTTTTCAAAATATTTTGCAGTTTTGTGTAGCTATTCACTTATTTTTTTTTTTATCAAACTGGACTTTTTAAAACGATATGATGCATTATATTTAATTATACAATTAGGTATATTTGTGAAATTAACTATAGAAGACTTTGCACGATATTAAGATAATTGGCAGTGAAAGAGAAAAGTCACCTTAACATGATAAATTCGCTTTCAAACGTTCGCGACCTACATCAATCAGTAAAACTGCGGGAATTTCTCTTTCGCTTCGCCGGGAATCGAACAAATTCAAACTGTTAAATCGCGGCCAGACTGGATTATTCGGAATAGCAAACAAGATATCGTAGAAATTATGATTCATGCCGTAAACAGACCTAAACAAACTACGGTAAAACCTTGAAACGATAACGTTTTATTCGCGTAAGTGAATCGTCTTACTTGGAAATTTCTACCGCCAATTTATTCAGTAAACTAGGATTGCGTGTATAAATAAAAATTTCGTTTTTATTTTTATAAACGATGTTCAGTTTCCTTATTGTTGTGTATGTTTTGGTGTCTAGTAGGCGTTGCTTCTCTTTTCGAAATAAGTATTGACGTATTTAGGCAATTGTTTTTGTTTAACAATAACGGAAAATTTCTCAACGGTATTCATGACCTACTTTGATGTTTAATGATTTTCGCAAAGTCATTGTATAAATCATTTTCTCCAATCTAACATTAGTAAGCTGCGTAAACATGTATATACTCTTGCTTCATTAACTATATCTTATATGTATGTATATAGTTTTAAAAATCAAAGATATGAAAAACTGTGCCTAAGCAAATTAAAATTCTCTATAGATAGGAAGAGATAAGTTAGCAATTTTGATTAATTTTCATCCTAGTTATTAATCAGTTTACTAATCAGTTTACACGATTTATCTCCCTAAATACGCACTTCAAATACGTTTTCAATGGATTACAATAATGTTACTGCTGCAGCAGCACAGTCATTTATGTACATTGTAACAACCTTGAAACAACATTTCCTTATTTTTTTATTTAGTATTCATATGGAATAAGTTTTACCATATTAGTAAACACAATATACACACTCCATGTGACGCAATTGGAATGACATGCCTTCCTTTATAAACATTAACAACGAATTTTGTAATATACTTCAATAAGTTAACATAATATTCTATTGTTTACCTCTGCTCCAAACCACAATTGCCCAGCTAAATTTTCCTGTAATACATCTTCTGGGAATTTCACTCTGAAATCACGATTGGATCTCTCATTTCCAATTAGGTCTTCCATTATTGCATTGGTAATTGTCAGTACTTTGTCCTGGGACTGTCGCAATTGATTTACAAGGGCTGAACATCTTTCGGGGTCCTTCCTACCATCAAAACTATCCAATTCACTAGCTATCATATTTAAAGCTTCATCAGCAAAGAAAAATTGGGCCAATAATGACTTGTCATCTTTCTGTAATTAAAAATATTCAATAAGCAACAAGGTATACACATATTTCATAATTTGTCGTAAATAAAAATACATCTGACTCATATCTTCTTAGATTTTAATCATAAAATTAAAGGGGAAAACCGTATTATAATTGCTCTAAGAGATAAATGTAAAAGAAATAAGTATTCTGATAAACTAGTTTACAGCAGCATATATTCAATTAAACGAAAAATGTACATGTAATAGAAAGTGATTTATAAATAATACAAATCACTTTGAAGTAGACAACCTGGAAATTTATTTATTTCACGTCCACCTTTGTATAATATATCAGTACATACTGAATTTTACAAGAAGAAATCTAAGAGAAAGTGGTTTCATATGCTATATTGAGGTTAGGATTGTATCTTTTGTTTTGTTCATTTTGACAAACCTCAGACCTTGACTATATATAACAGTGATAAAATCGCATGATAAAGGTTTTATTGTCCATATTGCGTTTATCAGATAGATTTTCTTGGATATGCATACTTGCCTTAGCCAACGCTTTATTAAATTAATTATTCGCCTTTTATCTAAGACACAATACTGAATTAAATTTGACTCTGGCTTTTCTAGGTACAAAATATTCTTACTCACTTACCTTAGGTCTGTAGAACCATTTCCTAATAGAATCCATAACTCGTATTCATAAAAATATCACATTTAAACCGAGAAGGGCCTTAATAAAAGCGAGAATTTGGCGTAAGTTCTCAATAATTATAAAACACACCATTCATCGTACGCAACCATGTTGGTTAACACACTTAAAATGCGACCTTTTCCGCGCACTTCACGGGTTTTTCGATACACATCACACCATCGTAGCGCTCCGTGTTGACCGTGCCATCACCATACGAAGCATGAATGCGGTATTTTCCAAGTTAGTTGAAAAATATTTCTTCTTATCACCACGAACTACGAGGTTTGGTGAATGAATCACGATAGTGTTTTTGACATTTGCCAATTTGACATCTCTAGTCATGTGACTTAAAATGGTTCCTGTAATTAAAACAAAGCCAATTTTAGTTTGGTTTATTTAGTACATTTAATTATTTGGACGTTAATCTATAAATTAAAAAAAATCATTTTAGAAATTAATATCCTAATATATTGTAGAATCCTATTTACATTTAACAGAGCCTCTACTTTATCATCACTGTCATCTATCTGTAGTTTGCCTTCTGAGTTATAGGTGGCAACCATAGTGGTTTATTTCTTACATTCCTAATATTGGATATGATTTTATAAGAATAACAATTTTGATGATAATTTATACTAAAAACAAATATAATTGTTAGATGTAATAAAATTTTGGAGGACCGTAATTTGAATAATTTTACAAACAAATGAAATGCAAATGTATATATCCGTCGTGTTTAATATCTTGAATGTATTCCAAGAATCCTAATCGAGTGAATATGTCCCTGATAACTATAACAGCGGCCGGGATGAGTTCGTGACGCTTTTAAACGAACCGCACTCGATCATCGGCTACAGAGTGTTTAATGTAAAAGATTAACTTAAAACGTTTCCAAACATGCTATAAGTCTTCGTGATTATACTAAAAGCAATTGCCTATTAATACTATTTAAATACGCTGACTGACATTCTTTGCGATAGCACGAAAGGAATTGATGCGTTCGATTTACGTCGTGCATGTTCACTTATTTAAAATATGTACAAAATGTCAAGATTACGTTAATTATAAACGCAATAGATTTATTTTTAAAGATACACATATCACTTATTAAGCTCTAGATTAATAATGTATCAATATCTAGTGATCTATGTATGTAACATTTTAACGAACTGTGGTTCTTTACCACACTTCCAATATAAATGTTTAAAAATGCAAGGTTGGTACATAGGTATATACCTACTATTAATATGATATTAGGTATGTAAAAATATAGCAATAATAAAACTGAAAACATTTCGCTTTTAATTGTTACGAGTAAAATTGTTTTTGGTTGTAAAGGGTGGAGTTCCTTATTTGAATAGAATTTATATTGATTATAAGGAGAGCTGCCCACTAGCACCAACGGGCAGTGGCGGAGAATCGATACAACCTTCAGTATAACTGCGAGTCTCAACGAGATCTGTTGTGTATACATTTATATACAATTTATAGCAGAAATGCCAGACCTAAAGTATGATGGCGCTGAATTCAATGTGTAGATTGTAATATCCCTTTAATGTGTTAGTCCAAATGGCATTTATTATTTTATGTGTAAACTTTTATGCGCCCGCCACTGGCTGTTGATGCAAATTGAGCAACTCTAATTATAAGCATAAATGTCTAAGTATATATCTCTACTACGACTGTTTTCCCGGTGTAGTTTTCGCATATCCCCCCTCCTCATTCCACGCAGTGTGCTGTCAAACGCTTTCCTGAAATCGACGAGAATGATATGCATATCTTTAGTTTGTTAAAAAACTTGTCGATAATTTTGTAAATGATATGCATAGCGTTGCCGCCTTCATTTCATTTCATTACTGTTATTAAAAAAAGCCTCTTCGCCAATTTTCGTTCCTTCTCCATGAATGTCTATCAGACGATTACGAAAAAAGTAACAAAATAATTATTTAGCCGTGTGTAAAAATACCACTAGCATTGAAAATAAATGACGAGCACCAAGCGGAAATCGAAATGCATTGCGGTGTTACAATCTGATAACTATTACTTTTTTTGTTTTTTTTTCTGTTATGTAAAGATGTACTGGTGTACACATTGTTGTTTTCAGAAAAAAATTCTCAAAAAAAAGTATAGGCTAATTTAAAAAATAGAACTTGTCCCTAAAACCTTAAAATGCTTAAGGGCTATAAATAATTTTAGCTCATTTTATAGCCTACATCCAGCCATTTAATTTTCCATCTCAATAATTTAAATCGGCATATAAATAAAGGCGGTACGGACTCGCCTTTTTTTTAAGACACCTACCTGTATATATTTGTTTAATTCAAGAACTTTGTTCTACTGTCTTGGTATATGCTACTGCTTTTAAATTAAATTTGAAAGGAGGCTTAATTATTCTGTCATATTTAGTAGAGAGATTAGTTTTGCACATTAAGTGGAGGAAGACACTCTAGTGGTTAGAAGTGCTGACAACATAATCGCCCTAGATTGGTACAAAAAGTCGACCAACTCTGGGCGTTACCTTAATTGCAAATCTTTTCACCCGACCAAATACAAAATCAACTTAGTTTTAGCTCTCAAACATAGAATTTCTAATATATGCCATTCTATGTTTTATAAAAAGAACTTGGATATTTTAAAGAAAATATTAGGAACTAATAATTACCCAATCTTCAGTTATCAGTAGACTTTTGTATCAAAACTCGTCTCCCCGTCTACTAGGTGTACGGATTTACCCCTTCTTCACCTTCTGCTCAAAATACATAATACATCATTAACATAATGCTACAAATATCCAAATCATTAACGAAAGCTTGGACATCAATGTCATCTACTGCAAAATACAGTTTATCTCTGACTTGGCACCAAAAATACTAAACATGTTTAAACCTTCCCCAAACATAAAAATTGTAACTTATCCCAAAAAAAATTTTTTTACGAGACTAAAAGATAAGACTGACCTCTCAGATAGGCGCAATGTAGTATACAAGATAGAATGCAAGGACTGCCTATTGCTGCTAAATAGGCCAGACTTCTCAACAATTTAAAAATAGAGTTGTCACACGTAAAAGAGATGTTAAAAATAAATCCACGGCTACTGCCTCAAGCAATCATTTCCTTGATTTAACACATGAATTTTATTTTGACGAGACTAAGGTTTTGGTAGTCGAATCTAATCTTTATAAATGTTTATTAATGGATATGTGGTTAAACAATAGTCATCCTTCCTAATTTTACTAATTTTAAAAGAGATATGGAGCGATTGAGTGATATTTGTTCTGACCTGTTGGCCATTAAGTTTTACATCACCTTGTATGTTGTTCTGTTTCAGTTTGGAAGTTTGGAATAATATGCGTTTTAGACATTTGCATATGTTTTGCTTGATGTATATTGTTTAGTACAACTTTCAAAAACATCAAGAAAATTGTCGTAAATAACATTTTCATGGAATCTTACATATAGGTGGCATACAGTTGCATCCATGACCTAAAAACTAAAATATATGCATTATTAAATTGTCATTCTCCTGTACTCGAGTAGTGTGGGTGAACCAATATTGCTAAGAACAAAAAAACTTAATCTCTATAAAACGTTAAAAAAAATTGCTTTATTCTTAGTGTAGGGTGAACCAATAGGGCTTAGAAAAAGCTTGTTTTATCCTTTTTAGTGGGTTATATAGAGCTTCTATTTTTATTCTTTTAAAGTATACATTTATTGTTCTGTCTAGTTATATAATATAAAAACAGTAATAGTAGAGATTGAATTGTTCCTATCTCCATTTTTATTGCCACTTATTCTTACTTTAGCGGTTAATGGAAGATTGTGGTACTTATTCTGCGCATGCGTATTACAGTTTTATGGTGCGTACAACATTGTGAACGCTTACAATTTACGACATAAATGTGTTTTATGGTTATGTATTTATTATATTTGCGTACATTGTCAACTAAGCCCATTTCATCAATTCACATTTTAGTGCGTTCAAATCGCGTTGAACAAAGGCGATAGGAACAAAGAACAAAAGCAATCGTGGGCCCGATAACACTGCGAGAAGAGTGAAAGAGAAAGAGAAAAGCAATCGACACGAGACGTATTCGAAGTCGATCGTGGAGACAAACTCCTCGGGTCGATATTAAAACGGCCGTCGGCGAATGTGAACGGTCCCGTCTTAACAAGTCGCCGTTTAACAGTTGAAAAACGAGCGCATCAACTCTAATGCGTTTTACATGTTAGCGATAATTAATCAGAAAGCGTTTAACATTAACAACGCGACTACATCCTTGTAACATAGGCTCATTATAATACTCGGTCGTTTTATTAAGTGATTTTCACGTTTTATGACGGTACGCCATGCGAAATATCTGGACTATCTGGAATGTCGTCGACCGACGTACCGCGTTACGGATACAATACGTATACACTTAGCTATAGACTATCTCAGCTATAGGTTACATGTAGGTACAATGAACACAACTACGTTTACTTAAGCATTAGGACTGGCGCGCACTGGCGACATTTTATTGTGCAACCCCAACTAGCACAATAGGTATCTAGGAACGTAATTACGATTATTAGAATGACTTTGAAGTATATCGCGACATAACATGAGAACGTAAAAAGAACGTTCCTATTACCATATTACTACCAAAATG
>JARFOC010001158.1:476017-511030 GCA_031763485.1 Osmoderma eremita | reverse complement strand
AGTGGAGGCAGAATGGTAGGAGAGGAAGAGGAAGACCGAGAGTAAGGTGGTTGGATGCCGTTGAGGAAGATCTAAAAGGGTTAGGGGTGTCAAAATTGAAAGCAAGGGTTCATGATAGAGAGAAATGGAGGAAAATTGTACAGGAAGCTAAGAAACTCGCACGTTTCTAATAACCATTCGTGGAACGGGGATTGATTCACCCCATTAAATGAATTGTGAAGGCTCTAACTTGAGCGGCGCAACTCCACTTTGAAGTGTTAAGCCTACCTGATCCAATCACCAATGGTACTTCGAGATCTAACTCGGTTATAAGATTTTCTGTAGATTTAAGTGCATTTAATGTTCAATAAATATTTGTTTCTATTTATTTTACTTTGCTATTTACATTGTCCGGAACTGACCCTAGTATATCCGAAACTACCCCAGGCCGGGGTAGTTTCGGACAAATTGTATTTGTTTATAAAAGCTGTATAATCACTTCAAATAAATTAAGTAAATAGTTGACATTATGACACAACTAAAACATACCTGTTAAAATTCGCTTTTAGTAAGATCACCTGGAACAATTTAAATTAATTAAAAAAAAAAGTGCCCCGGTCTCCCCCACTGCGCGCGGCAGCCCTTATACACCAGCCGCCACTGATTATAAGTATGTGCAGGAAACTAAATAACAACGAGTTTAAAAGTATATCTATTCATAATTTATCAATTAAATAAATTCTACAGTAAGAAGAATACATAAAAATTTCTAATGTTCTGGGAATTGTCATCCTGCTCAATAATACACACTCACGTTAATTAAAAAATAAATATTTACTTCTACAATTTTATGTTCTACAGCTTATATATACACGATTATTATTTACAAGTTTTTTGTACTAGTGATTGTTTTAGAATATACGTTTTTGAGTCTATTAGGTAATTGTCTTTTCAATATTTGAGTAGCTCAAAGGGAAACCTTTTGCATTATTACGAAAAGTGGGGTGTGCGATGCTATTGGCTGTAATTTTGGAAAATCCCAGATATTTAAAAAAAGATGATACTTTAAATGTGTTTACAAGGTGTGCGTGATGAATACAATACAAGGGTTGAATTGGGGGGAAATACATTGTAAAATAAACTGAAGTGTGTCTACTTCGACACAACGCTTTCTGTCCTCTTTTACCAACGCCGTTAGTTGATATGTATATATATATTTATTATATACGTATTAGTGTTAATTTAGCCCCTATTGAAGTTGCGGCAAATTCTCAAAGAACAAATATTTTTAATATATGCAAGAGGATGTTTAAACATGGGTTCGACGATTAAATGGAATATTGCGCGGGTCTGCAGGATCGAAAAGTACTATTTATCGTTGTGTTTCTCGATTTAAAGCTGGTAGAACATCTCTATAAGATGATCAGCTCGTTGGATATCTCAGCTGTTAGGACCACACCAGAAACTGCACAAATCTGACACTTGTCGTCAACTTCAAGAGCTGTTAACTCGTTAGAAGAAGGACCTCCGCTTAAAGCACGTTCCGTCCGTTCTGTTGGTAAAACAACGATTCCTGTGTTTTGTGATTGGGTTGAGATAATCTTAGTGGATTACCGATCAATAGGAACCACAATCTACGCGGAATATTATTCAAATCTATTGCAACAAGCGCTCATCAAAAGGCGATATGAAAACTTCGATATGCGACCATTAAGTGCAATAGGATGACGCAAGGCCACATACTAGTCGATGAACTATGGAAGCTTTAAATCATTTATTCCCACAGTTAAAAAAAAACATCTACGTTGTACGTGATTCTAGAACTTAAATGACGTGAAAATTGTTGTAAAATAATGTATAAAAGAGACTCCCAAAATCCTGAGAAAAATCCATGGATCCATTAAAACTCCAAATGGTGATATAAGAAGGTTAACAAACCAAGAAATAGAAAAAAATAAGAAACGAAGACATAGTTAAAGCAATGAAGACTCAAAGAATAAGATGGTTTGGTCACATCTACAGAAAAGAAAAGGAAGAAATGATAAGGAGGATTACAGTATGGAAGCCAACGAGAGAAAGAGCAAGAGGGAAAAGTCCAAAGGAGGTTGTGGAGGAGGCAAAAACACACAACAGCTTATAGAGGAGCAACATTCATGGCATAATTGATCCACCGTGAGAAAGGGATCTTGAAACTCCTAGCTGGAGGGACTTTTATTCTATTAAGAATGTATAGTCATATTATAATATTATTATTATCATTTTAACGAAAAGAGAGGTTTAGAAGTTAATCAAGGGCAATCCAAGTATATGAAAATATCCAGGAAATAAAAAAGAAATAGAAAGGCGGTTATAGAAATTGGAAGCGATAAAGTAGAAATAGAAAGATTTATATACTGAGGAACTACTCTAATAAATAGAAATGAAGAAATAGATCAAAAAATACAATCTGGCTATAAGGCATATTACAGATACAAAATGTTAATGAGCAATAAGTCGGTAAGTAAAAAAAAACAAAACTAAGATTATACAAAACTGCAATGAGGCCGATCGTATGTATGTATGTCAATATATGCAGAAAATGTAGTAGGAGTAATGAACGCGAAAAAAGAACGCGACATGGTATGGCCACATAAATCTAATGCGTGATAACGCAACAGTCAGAAGAATAAAAAATGAAAACCGTAAACAAGAACAATAGGAAGACGCAAATTAAGATGGGAAGAACAGGTGATCTCAAGACATAGGAAGCGTGAAGATTGCAGGATGGAAAGAGAAAACGCAGGACTGCCGAGAGTGGAAGGAAGTAGTCGAGGAAGCAACAAGACCCGAAAACCTACGAAAAAAGAAAGTGTGAAGTGAAATGGGTCTATGAACCCCTTACGAGATGGTTGCAATTCCTACAGCAATAAATTTGATAAAAATATACATTTTCCCATGAAAGTCGATTTTCGGCTTGTTTTTGATGTCAACTTTATTTTTAATGACAACCCCTATTTTTTGCTTGAGCTTGAGAGATCTTTTCATTGTCGAACCCACAGTGTAACACTGTTGCCACCTTACATAAGAAATTTTTCGAGTAAATGGCAATTGAGTGTTAGAAACCATAAATTTTATTGTTTGCAAAAAATAAAAGAAAACTCCTTTACCAAACAAAAACAATTACCGTATTTATTCTAAAAGCGCCCCGGCGGTTAAATCATTTAGGGCATCTATCTTTGCGGCGTTTATTAGCGTAAGGCGTTTATTTCGAATCAAACCAAATCCTCATTTCTACTCTTTTGCTATCCATCACAAAACAATTGTATTACAACTTAGTTTTGATACAAAAAAATTAATAATAATAACAATAATAATAATAATAATATATTTATTAGATATGATATACAACATTACAAATATAATACAAATAATTACAACAAATTGTATACAAATTAACGGCAAGAAACAAATACAAAGTGTTAAGACCATACCTAAAAGGTAATGTTTCGGAATCCGATTTTAAACATTACCGAGGGCTATTGCGACTGAAGCGTTAGCAGCACTCACTCTATGCCGTTTGAAGGATGAAAGTTGCTGAAGCCATTGTTCAAAATTTTAACAGCTGCATAGCTAAAGCCGAACTGAAATTTAGACGATCTATGGAGAGGTATTATATACTCATTAATGGAGCGTAGATTACAACTAGTACGCTCAGTTTTCCGTGCAAGTAAACCCTAGAGATAAGGGGGTATCGCAGACGAGACAACCTAGGAAAAAAGGATGCAAATAATAAGTAAAAACGATTCTCCAGCTTTAAAATACTATGGCAGTTATAGTGACGAGTTACACGATCGCGAGCATTGACGTTAAAAGAAGACCTCAAGCAAACATTTTGCAATATCTGGAGCTTGTTTTTATAATGATATGTTAGATAATTGTAATACACACTACTACAATAATTAAGTTGACTAAGCACTAACGAGTTGACAAGCTGCCATTTTGTGAGTGATGATAATTCGTGTTTAATCTTATATAAAATAAAATTAAAATAAAATTAAATTAAAAAAAAGGAGTTTCTATTAAAAAAAATAAGAAATCTGACATAACATGTTTTTGGGTCACCTGTATACATGAAATAATCGTCAAAAAACGGCAACTAAAATCAAAAATCGACGAGTCCGAGCGTTTCTTCGAGAAAGAAACACCTAAATTTTACATGAATTTATTCCAACCTTTACGTGCTCACTGTATATTCACACATAAAATAATAATCAAATAACGTGTGTAGTATAGGAACACATTCTAACACGATTTCATTTTTACGATAATGGGCGTAATAATGAATCACTGCGCGTAAGAATGAATCTTGGTGTCAAAATATCTTGCGCGCAACTATGAATCCGCGTTAAAAGGTCGTCTGTTACTCTGTTACACCTACCCTTGATACTACTAATGACAAGTAAAATGTTTTCGAAGATTGCAATTCAAGAAATATTACAGTAGCATGCGAGTACAGTGTTGCCAAATGTATGTTTCTTTTAAGTGGTTCCTGAAAACATACGAACCATGATACAACATTTCAACATTAAGATTTTCGATTCAAAATCGAACAAAGAATGTCGCTGCATGTAGCGTTTGCGCCAATTTATGCAGAGCCTGAATAAAAGCTATTAAACGTACGTTAATTTCTACCAACGTACTCATTTTGTGTTAAATATATTCATGATCTAAGATTCTACATAAATATTATATTTAATACTTAATATGATAAAACTTCTTATAATAGCTCTTCAACGATGCTATGTTTGTATTTACACGTACAATCATTACACTCATAAAATAGTCCAGAATCTCCGGCGTTTAATACATTTGTAATGATAGGATTGCACTCAGCAAACCAATCTTTAAGTCAATACATATGTTTATGAATTCTAAAAAATAGTAATATTATATAATATATTATAATTAAGTAGCAAAGTTACATGCTTTTGCTGTTGGTTTGCATCTATTTATTTGTCTAAATACGACACTCCCAGTGCCGTGAGAAAATACAACATAATAATTTAACAACAGATAATCAAAAAAACTTCATTTAATACTTCGGCCATGACAGGTCCGTGTATGTTTACCCCATTTTATAAATCCCTTTAAAAATGCCAATTAATTCAATCATTATATACATATATTTATTGTAAACGTATTAAATTCTTAACTACATTTGAATATTAACTTGTGTGTTACAGCTTAAATAAGATGCATGTAATGGAAGATGTACATGAAGGATGTAACGCTCAACCTTCATCCCCGGGACATGCTGACCAGCGGCAAGATATTATGGAAATGTGCAACGAAAATGACTTACGCGCAAAAGACACCGAGGATCTACAAAGTGAAAATGACAATGAGTTAAAAATTACAAATATTAAAACCGAAAATGACGACGCAAACAAGGTCGTGGTGAAAGTGGAAAATACAGAAAATAACAGCTCTCTGAATGAAACTTTACCAAACGTGGACAACGAAACTAGTCAAGCAAATGACGATAGTATAAGTAGCGACAGTGTTGGAGAAAATAATGGGTTGAAGAGAAGGCTGGAGAACGAGTCATGTATAGATTCACCTTCTAAAAAATTGCACACCCAAATACAAAAGAGTTTTCTCGTACGCGACGAAATTTTAAATAAATGCATGGAGAGCATCGGTTGCAATACTTTAGAACAAATTCAAGCCAATACCGAACAGATTATGTCTGAAATAAAGAAATTAAATGAGATCGCCAAACAGAAAGAGAAAGAATGGAACAATATATTATACTTAAAGAAGATGAAAGAAGAACTACTCATTCGCGTACAAAGACAGAAACAGCTAATTCTCTTAAATAACGATGATTTCGAATCTGATTACGCATTTACGAATAGCGATGATCGATATCAAAACATGAATAACGATAGCTTACAAAGAATTAAAAATAACGTTAACACAGAAATGAAAAGTCCAAATTATTTACAGGATAGACATATGTTATCTAGACAAAAAGGTTTTAACGGTAAAAATATGATTTATAGTCAATTTGATATGAATGGACAGAATGATTATAGACAAAGCAAGAGCAGGCCTACGCTAGATGTAAAATCATTGATCGCGGATTACAGACAGAAACATCCGGAAACCGTTCCGAGAAGAGGTAGGCGTATTAGAACCACTTTGTCACAATGTGAAACTAAAATATCTGCCGGTGGAGTATTGAATTTATCCAATGTCGCTTTAGGATCCGGAGCCCAAGTTAGACAAAATCCTAATGGCGGCGACTTCAACAAGGAATTGGGTCTTTTGATGAATAATAATGAAGAGGTAAGCCGCTTTTACAATAAAAATCTATTCATTTTTAATACATATCGCACTGCGAGCTCCATACAAATACAATTCTGTATACAAATCGCCGGGACGCACTTAAATTTCTTGTGTTTTTTCGATTGTAAATATTAATAACTGGGGTACAAATGCATTTTAGAGTTAGACTTAGTTTAGAATTTCATACAATATTAAAAGGAGTTTGATCGATGAATACTATACCGTGCTTTTTTTGTCAGGTTACACATCGGTATTTCCTCCATGTAACGTTAAGCGGCATAGTAGGCAACCAGTTATACGTTAACGCGTCGTCAGTGCAATTACGCCACTATTATTAATTCATTATTTCTGGCTAGCTCGTTTTAAAGGATTTACTATAATTTATTTGTTCTAACGAAAAACTTCCAGCATGCCATAAAAATTTTAGATCTACTACAAAACTGTTAAAATTTATTACAAAAGTATAGTGGAATTTGGTACGGAAATACTTTTTGTTTTGGCAAAACAGAGTTACGGGAAATTTGGTTATGTTTTTAGTAAATTTCGACTTTGGATGAAGAAATTATTTTATTCTAGTTGTTAATTAAGACAAACAAAACAAAGGTAAATGTAGCTTCGTTGGTAAAAAGTGTTTTATTCAAAATTTCTCCGTTTTTATTTAACAAATTTTCGCAAAAATCTGTTAGGTTTATTTTATCTTCCTTGAAAAGCTCTTGATGATTTGTATTTTGTATGGCTTATAATTAAATTCTTTCACGATTTTGTATATCAAACTGTATGATACTTCACAATGTTTATCCACATTTAAAAGCGATCCTACATACCGTTCCTCTACATAACTGGGATATTCAGATTGACGTGTTCTGTTAAAATGTGATTGGTTTTATTTATTTTTATGTGGGAACACAACCATCTGCTTTGAATTTGTTAGAAATATTGAGCATAATGCACATGCTATAGCCCTTCAGTATAATTGACTGAAAACAAGTCCCTAACCTGTTTTAAATTCCACTGGTCAACAAAATTTCAGATTTATTTTGTCCTACGAGGTAAACTCGGTGAACTTAGTAGTACTTTTTACACTTATTTCATATCTGTTTTCAAAATTTTTCCATCAGGCAGGGTTTCAGAGTGACAAAGCAATGAAATTATATAATATTACTATATGTGTACAAATCATGAAAGAACGACGTACAAAGTGATATATTTACTTGGAAAATGTGCTGATATATGACTTTCGGCTGTACTTTGCATCAGAAACATCTCTTCAGCGTCCAGCAATAGTCTGCCAACATGACAGGGCTCTATTTGCCTTGATATCTCTTCTCCATGAGTGGAATCTACTGGTGAAATCTTTCCCCATGCTCCAAGGTTTTTTCGGAAAAAGTCCAAGTGGAAATCAAGAAAGTGTATTTTTAGACTCAACCCATGGGTTTATATGGAGCCAGTAGATTGTTAACAATCTCTACGTAGTTTTCGGCTTTACGATTTCGCAAGAAACCGTCGCAAAACTGGTGTCGCTTCCTGGTATCAGTGAAGTTCGTTTTGACCACTCTTTCTTTTTATAATAATTTTTCCTATACCGACTGTCCCATTCACAGGAGAAACAACAATACTTTGTGTAACCAAGTTGCATGCCGAGCAAAAGTGAAACAACTTTCAAATCGCCACAAATATTTCCACTTAAAGTCGTTATACTTATTTTTTTCCAAAAGAAGCTTCATGTTGCCATACCATTCTTTTAAATCGCTTGCTTGAGCCAAAGGAACATAGGGGAACTTACTTCCATTGTGGAGTAATACCGCTTTGAAGCTTAATTTGGAAGAGTCAATGAAACGCCACTCATATGTATTATATTCAGGACCAAGCGTCTTCATAACAGAACGGACGTCATTACAAAATACAAGTCCTCCTTCCATAGAGAAGAAATTCTCAAATTCTGCATGGCGATTACGAAAAAGAGCAACTTTTATTCCACCTGAAGAAGATTCGAGTCTTTTAATCTGGAACCTAGAAGTTCGGCGTGCTTCTTAAACTTTAATTCTTTAATTCTCTCTTATACTACATATCTATGCATGCGTATTTTAGGTGGATAAGCGAATATCCTGAAACATAAAAACTAAGGGTGATGGAGAAGTTCTGAACACATAATTGATTTCAGCATGCGAAAGTATATGGGAATCAGGCATTTTTGTGCTTGGGACAAAAAACTTGTTAACCAATGTTATTATTCTTCTAGCCGACTAAAATAAAGGACTTCAAATGCCATTTTTTGGTGTATGTATATTTGTATTGAATTCGCAGGACAGTCTATGTATTATATGATTGGGAGAGCATAGAAATAAATGAAACAGATGTTTCATTTTCAAAAACATAATTTTCTTAGATATTAAGTAAAATAATCAAACTAGGGAAGAGTTCTGATTTACTTAGTAATTATTTCAATTTTTTTTCATTTTAATTATCATTTTATTGTTCATTCTTTACACATTGTTCTCTAATATTCTTTCTGTTTTTATATGAAATTGCTTTAGTTTTTCCACATTATTCTCGCAATTGTCAATGGCGTTCTCTTCCTTTCTGCGAGTTTCCCCCTATATTCTATACTTTCTTTTTTGACAAGACAAATAATACTAACTTTCTGCCTTTTTTTCAATAGGTATAGTTTACCTTATGAGCCTACTCTATTCAGTGTTATTCTTTGCTTATGTTTCAAATTCCCCAATTTTATCCATTACGTCTCCCGGCGTTTTCTTGTATTTTTTTCTCAATCTTTTAATAACGAAAATATATGTGATTGTTCTGAGTACGATACTTTCTTAGAAGTAAATACTTAAAAACAATTTACTTCATAAATGAATGCATGAAGCGTGTTAGCAGTCCTTAGCATTTTACTTTATTCTAGTGTTAACAGTTAACTAGTAATTATAAACTTCAAAATTTGCTATCTAATTTACAATTTTTTTTATTGCGTGACGTCTTTGTTTAACACTCAAATAGTTTGATAAAAACAAATTGTTAATAAAATATTTAAAGCTAACACAACTCCCTTTCAACAGTATGTGCAATTTAAGAAACTCAACCTGCATAACAACGAAAAATGATTGCATCGCATCAGTATAGCTTTTTCTTCTACATATTTTAGTAGTCCTCTTAGTCCTGTATTCTATCCACTGTGCGTGCACCTCTTTATGCGACTCCGACGTCCCGCTCGCATGGCATCGGATTGGCGGAGTTGCCGGTTTTCTGGAAGATCTCACTTTTCCATTTTTGGCAATCTCAGCACGCATCAGTATAGCGTGAACAAAAAATTAACCAGATAATTGTCATAATGAATTCATAATTAACCATTAGTTAATTATATTGTTCCTATGCTATTTTATACCAAAATTTGTTTTAAGAAACAAAATATGAAAACCTCTTTTTTAACTTAATTTTCTATACTATTAAATTAGCAATCAGGAAAAGATTCATTTGAGCTTGCATTTGAAGTTCAACTAAAAGATATTATCCACAAAATATGTTTTCAGTTGCGAAAGGATAACGCTTTGAACGCGGATTCATCAATAAATACCGATTCAACATCATTTAAAGATCTGCTAGCACAATTCGCCAAACTGTCCCAAGCTGAACGCCAAGAAATACTTCACAATGCCGTAAAGCCACCACCGCCTTATCCAGAAGTAACAGTTCATCCCGTACCGACTACATCTACTTCAACTTCACTTTTACACGGAATACTAACAAAGGTAGTAAATCATCTTACAAATCTCTTTTTTCTGTTATCTAATTGATGTATGTTTAGAATCAAACAAAATCCGACAGCAAAAGTACGTTTAGCCCAACTTTAGCTAGACTGCTAACAGCACCAGAAAAAAGCAATCAACAAATAGCTGCAAACCATGTAAATACGGTAGCCTCTATAACGGACATATTATGTAATACAAAGGTAAGCAGAATCGCACTTGGTAATTTTAGAAATTTAAGACATTTATTTTTAGGCGCGTAATGAAATAACTATAACCCCAGTTGGTCAATATGACGCGCCTACTAAAGGAAAAACAAATCACGTGGTAACGAAAATAAAATAATAATAAACTAACTAACTATTAACTAAACTTTTCATATTTTTACTATAGGAGGAAGATGAAACTGAAGATAGCGTCGATAGATTAGTTATAGATGAGAGTGGAGAAGTTATTGATGCTAGAACTAAAGATAATAATTCAGATTTAGGAGACGAGGTACCTCAATGCCAGGGATGTAATCAAAAGCAAGCCCAATTCGTGTGTGCCGGCTGCGCAAATCAATGGTACTGCAGTAGAGATTGTCAGGTATGTAATCTAAATAAACTTATCTAATCTTGCTCGATTGAAGACAAACGTGCTTAAAGATCCTTATTAACTTTGAGTACTAAATATTAATATATTTTCGCAGGTCTCTGCGTGGGATGAACATTCTGAAGTTTGCTCCGGTTGAAAAAGAATTAGGCTTTATTATTAAGTGTACATGTGTGCTGGTAACTTTTTTTTATAGTAAACGCCACTTCTAAAGTTTGGAAGTACGGAAACACTACAACAAGTAAACGTGGTTTTGGTTCACTAACCACTTTTGGTGGTTTATTAGATATGAACAGACTCAATTTTTAGAAATGTTTAACATATATTCTCATGTCTTAAAAGGTTACCTATAACTGGTATGAAATATAATAACAGATTACCTAATAATCATAACGAACAGTGATATTTATTTTTATAATATATAGTAAAAAAGGAAACTACCAAAGATAGCCAAATGCTTCATAATAATTTATTCTAAAATCTAAGGAACAGCTTGAAAATAATTTTCTTTACACAGACAACTATATTTTATATAAATTATTCTGTATAAAATACATACATACATAGATATAATGTATTAAGCATTCAGGTGAATGTACGAGTAGCACAACTAAGTATGTAAGCATTATTTATTAAAGCATATAATTGCAATTTAGATAAAGGTAGGAAACTTTTAGTTCTCGACTAGTCATTTAAGTTTTAAGAAGTTACCTAAAACTTAGTTGTGGTTTGAGAAGTGTTTTATACGTTTTGTGAACGTGCCATATCATATAAGTTTTTGTACATACTAAGACTTTTTATAAGTTAAACGTTTTTTCCTATTTTTAATTCAAGGATTTTTTTTATTTTAATCATATGCTGTAAGATATTATCCTGTGATACGATTATTTATGAATAAACCTTTCCGAATTTATTTGTAGTTTGTTTGTTATATAAAAAATATAGCAACCCTATCAATAATATCAAAGACACGTAAGTATGTATAGTCAATTCGCCCTTTAGAAAGCAATAGCAGAACAGCGCTTATGGGAATACCGCACAGGGCTGCCACATTCTTTTGGGGTAAATATGTAATTAAATATGTAAACAAGGCAAACACATTACTGCATTATTTCTGTAATGTTCAAAAAATTAGTATAAATCATTGCTGAATTAGATTTTGTTATAATCATTTACTATGTTCTATAAAATTCAGATGTCACATTATTATTCAGATAACCTGCTGTAAACTATGAACATACAGGATGGCGCATTAGTGTGGAAAAGCTCGATATATCCGTTATCATATAAGATCTCAAAGAAAGTTAGTTTCGAAAATTGTAGACAGTCTTAAACTTAACATTTTAAAATTATTTTCATATATACAGGTTGTTCCATATCACCAGGGTTAACCAAACATACGTTTTCTTAAATGGAACAGCCCATATATTATTTCAGATTTA
This sequence comes from Osmoderma eremita, assembly GCA_031763485.1. Classification (NCBI taxonomy): domain Eukaryota; kingdom Metazoa; phylum Arthropoda; class Insecta; order Coleoptera; family Scarabaeidae; genus Osmoderma; species Osmoderma eremita. Next base: position 498,939 of record JARFOC010001158.1, on the reverse strand, counting down.
GATTAAGCTCGTACCTCACCCTCCCCTCCCCCTCCCCCCAATTTACAATTTCATTGAATTATACAGCGTGTTTCGGAAGGTATGGTCAATTTTATATGCAAATCCCTGTAGATTCAAGGTCTTGTGTACTGCAAACAACACCGCCTAAAATTTTTCTTTGATATTGACCCACTTTTATAGCAAAGTGATAACTTTGGTATAAAAGTCAAAATAAAAAACTGAAATACATTAATTTCTCAATTATTTTAAATGGATCAACTGTATTTTATATAATAAAAAGATAGAATAGTTTAGTTGCTTTCATTTTTATTAAGCATCGCTATACCTAAAGTCATTAATTTCAAAGATATTTTAAAGTATGTTTAAAAAGTGAGATTTACGTACAAACATGTATGTATGTTTGTGTGTAAATCTCAAAAAGCCGTCAAGCACAAAACCTGACACGCAATACCCTCAAAAGATCAGCCTATTTGTATCCAAATGATTACTTTTTTTGGGGTCACCTGCAAAATTAATTTTATAATAACATGCAAATACGTAATTTGGAGCAACTAAAAAACCAAATACGTACTGCATGTATTGGAATAAACCCAGAATTTATTAGGAATACTCTGTGTTGCCGTCAAGAACCCCTTGCTTATTACCTTGAAAGACAAGGAGGACACCTTGTTGAAAGCTTGTGAAATTACACTTCACCTTTCTTATGTTGTTTCGTTTGCCTTAATTGATCGTTAGAATAAAATAATTTCTTCATTCCAAGTTGAAATTGTACTTCATTTATTCTCAAATTCTTCATAAACCGTACAAATAATATTTCTGTACCAGATTCTACTATAGTTTGCTTTTAAATTAGGAGGGGGTTTTTAATTTTTCGCGCTGAAACCTGCGTCTGCGATTGGTTGTATCTGCGAAACAACCAAACGCAGATGTAGTTTCAGCGCGGAGAAATTAAAACGCTCCTCCTAGTTTAAAAACAGACTATAGCTTCGTAATAAATTTTAACAGTTTCGTATAATTTAAAATTTTCATGGTATGCTGCCGAGTTTGTTTTTTAGATTTTACTAAATAAATTATAGTAGATCCTACAAAAGAAATCTGTTACGAACGCGATAGCCACATAATAGCACGTGACGCTGTCGAAGTTTCACGCTCGTCGCATCGCAAACGTATAACTGGTAGCCTACTTTGTCACTAATTACGAGACTGCGGCATAACGTAAAAAGTAATATTTTGGACGACTGAACAACCGAATCGTCCGCTTAGCTGCCGTAACCGGTTATCCGGTTCAAATGCACAACCCTGCCACATGCTATAAAATGAATTTTATAGCATACATGTACATTCTATATGTATATATACGTATATATAATTAAATGCATCTATCTAAATGAGAAATTATGTAACTGTAATAAACGTATTCTTGCTATAATACGTTTTTTATTCGGAGGAGGGAGGTAGTGCTCCCCAAGCAAATCTCTGTTTTATCCGCTTTGAGCATGCTTTTAACCTGTGGATGAACCCTAGTAACATTTTGGTCTAACATGAGGTTTGCTTATTGCTGCAGTGGCTCCACTGCCTAAGAAGTGATTGTATTATTAGACCGGTTAAACAGCAGTTTTATGTTTGTATACATTTGGATCACATTATTTATATTTCTTAACTAATAGCATTAATTAAATTTATTTATAAAAAATACGAAGTTTTCTGAAGATTGAAAGAAATGTTAGAGGGCTGGTATTGTAGGTCTATTGCCAATGAAGCTGCAGCAGCTGAAGAAGAGGAACGTCTTCAAGAGGAATCTAAACTTAAAACACAGTACAAGTTTTTAAAAGGAAAATTAAAACATTTGCTATATGTATATTTATACAATGAAAGTAATAGTTTCATGTTCTAAAATATTTATTGTAGGAAAATGAGTGTTTTCAACAAGCTCTGCGATCTTCTCAAAAAAGGCTATTAAATATCACAAGAGACAGGAGTTTTCTACTTGATCGATTATTATTATATGAGAAGAGTGAGATTTCTAGCACAGAAACAGATGAAACTGATTCTTCGGATGAAGAATCAGTTAAAATTGAGACCACGAAAAAGTATATCTAAGTTAATATATAAAAACAGGCATTCCACTTTTATTTTTAGGAGAAAATTTGATGTGTCAAATAGTTCTCAAACAAATGGTTCATATTTAGGGAGCAGTAAAGGTATTAATAATGTAAAAAGAAAGAAACCAAATCTCGTCCGGCATATAAAGCAATCCCATAATCAACAATCGACAGTAAACAATTACATATAGTACATTTTTATGATGATTTTACCATCATAATCATATTTCAGCTGCAAATGCCAACCAGTGCAAGTAGTAGTAATAGCGGAACACTTTTAGATGGTCATATGACTCCTGAAGAAGTTGAAAGACATCTTCAGTCTCGCCAAAGCTTTATGGAACTAGAAAGAGCACCACCTACTGTACCAACTGAAATGTTTAGTAATGAGCCATCTTTGGATAGGTATATTTTTTGTAGTTTTTGTTTCAACCATTTATATATTTGCCTTTCAGTGAATCCAATGATTTAGCTGAATTAGAGACGTCACCAAGTAACATGGGCGAGGAACTAAGTATAGATATGATTCAAGAATAATTTTGTAAATATATTTTTATACTAAATAAATTAATGCAGAAAAGATAATTTTCAAATATAAGCATTTGTCATGACAAATATATTATTTATATATACACGTATGGTCAGCTCTCACCGGGGTGCGAGATATATTGTAAGTAGCGCGATCTGACGCGCAACGTCGTAACACTCAGTACGCCTATCTGAACTATTTTATACCAACGCAAAGTTCTAATAAGTGATCGTCGATTTCGGATACACTATGTTAGTTTTTACAACCGCAGAGAAGGTACATATCATAACATGGTATTTTGCTGGAAATTCTTACCAAAACACGGTCGATCTATTTGTCGTAGAGTACGTGGATCGTCCTACTCCTTCGCATTCGACGATTGCAAGGTTCGTCAAGGAAATTTGGCTGTATGGTCGGGAATTGCCAAATAGACGAACAGCCTCTAATACCTCCCGAACGGAAGAGAGAGAAGTGAGGGTCTATTCGTTGGATGAAATGGGCGAACCTTGCTCTAGGCGACAAGTTGCAAGCGAAATTGGTGTCAGTAAAAGTACAGTGGAACATATTCTGAAACGCAACAAATACAAAAGTTCAAAACTGCCAGGACAATTTTGCAGAAATGGAGTTTTGTGCGTCCGTTGTGGAAAGAGCTGACAAAGACGAATATTTTATAAAATATATTCTGTTTTCCGACGAGTCTTCCTTTCCACGTCATCGCAAGCATAATCCCTCAGTCGTGCGATATTGGTCTCAAGCAATTCAACATCTGGTCCATCTCGATACCCCGAAAAATGTAACGTTTGGGCGGGTATTTTGGGTGATAACATTATAGGACTATTTGTCATCGACGGCAATATGAATGGAATGAAATATATGGATTTGCTGCGAACGCAAATTATTCCCGCTGTCCGTCAACTTAACCCCGATTTTGATGCAATTTGGTTTGTGTAAGACCGTTTGCCCTGCGCATAACACCAGATTAGTAATGAACCTTTTATAAAACACCTTTCCTAACCATGTTATTACGTGGCGTTATGTCATACAAAGTCTGTACAGTTTTGCAACAGTAGCAAGCTCGCAACAGTTACAAGCAGAACTGTTGAGAATTGCGACAATAACCCTTAGAAATTTCGAGGCTGGAAGTTTTACGATCGACTCGGCTATTGTTTGGCCGCGGATGTGGGTATTTTCGAACCTTCCATAAAGTAACATTGTTGGAATTTCAATTTATTTTGTATAATTGTAGAGCTTATTTTTCCTTTGTTTAATTTAATAGGAATCGTTTATTTTCCTACTTAGGATTACTTTTTCGTTCTCCTGCATCGCATAGCAGCTACAAAATGAATATAAGACACTACTTTTTACCGTAATCTGAGAATACAGAAAAGTTACGCAGTATTACGTGAATGAGCGGACATGCGTGCGTACCCTTGCTAGGTTTATGATACACTGCGACTGGATATCTCTCGCCTGTGAGACTCGAATGCGCGGTTGCCATTCACAAAACAATTCCCCGTTCCGATGTGGACATACGTGTATATATGGTCAAAATGGACGAAATGCGGATGTCGCCAATAGTCGTATTTTCGAAATATGTACGGCCAATTGTAATCATAATGAAAAAAGGATAAATGCAATCTACGTTACTGGGTTTCTGTCAGTACCTCATTACTCGTAATTGAACAACTACATCCTAAATTATACCATGAAGGTGAGGTATAAATACCCACTTCTAATACAAGCACGAATAATACATTACAGGCAGGCGTAGTTTATGTACTATTCCGCAAAAGTTAACCTGCGTTTGGAAAGCGACGAGCCAGTATTGGCAGACAGATTGCAAGCGATGCTGAACCTTGTGCGCGTTTGTGCATAAGGGCGAAATATCTTTTATAAACAAAGCTCACATTCGTACAGAATCGTCCAAGTTAACTTTTGTGGCATCGTACAAACCACTAATTGTATCGCTTTGATGGCGATATGTTGCTTTAAAAAATGACCCACTATTGCTGTTATGCGCACGACACTCATCTTGCTGATACCAAATGTTCCCTACTATAATATCGGGGATGTTTTTCACAAAAGAAATAATGCTATTCCGCAAGAATTGTAAATATTTGTGAATTCAACGTGCCATTTATAAAAAAAAAGGTCCAATAGCATTATTCCTTAAAATTCCAGTCCATACTTTTTGTAGGTATTGCGTATGGGCTGCATACGAAATATGTTTATTAATTTTTGACCAATATCTTACTAACCTATCTAGCAGACTGACGTGAAAAAGTGGTTATTTATGGGCATATTACCATCAAATGGCGTCTTTTTCACGTCAGTTTGGTAGCTGGGAATGCAGGACCGTCCAAAAAAATAGAATTCATCGGTAAAGAGAATATTTGAAATAAAATTTTCGTCTAGGGCACATTTCTTAATGATATCCGTACGAAACTGATTTCGGTTATAATGATCTCGAGGCAAAATTTCATTTGTTTTTTTTTGTATATGATGTGAACGATGTTTTAATAATTTTCTAACAGTTTCACGAAAAAACTCTACATTTTGACGTATTTGGCCTAATGGTTGACATTGGTCATTTTCAACACTAGCCCATCCATACCATCGCGACCTACGTTTTCATGTGTGGGATTTTTATGTAAATTAGGAGATACACATCCGTGATTCTCAAAATTTTCTTTAACGCAGTGAATTGTAATTAAGCTGTCAGCAAGACGAACAGTGGACGTAGTTCTAAACAGCTCTACAATTGACGTTAACGAGTGGCCTCCACAATTCTGCTTTGTAATTTGTACCTTTTCATGTCCAGTATATTCCATTTTTCTAAGAACGCTCCAACCTACTCTATAAAAGCAACTGCAATACCTTTTTTGTTAAGGTGAAAAAACAAAACAAATATTTGTCATCATGGAGATTGACGATGATTTTTTGATAATATTGGTTATAGCTGAGGGTAATTGAAATGTAGACGAAGTTCCCTGAAATCTTGTAAGTATCTATTGTATAAGTAGGTACGATAAGTACGATGATAGAAACATCAGCAATTTTGAAAAAAGAATACAGTCATTCGATGGAATCAAAGCTTAACAAAAATCGGTCTGCTTTCCACGTCTATCCAAAACATTGATTATAAACCATGTGTACGTATTACCACCGATAGTACAAGGCCCCAGTGCTCTGCCGTCACGCGTCTGTTACGTCAGCACATATAGGTGAATGAGTGTGGTAAACAACCCTGCAAAGTATAAAGTTAGACCAATTCGTGAGCACGTGCTTGATCAATTTAATTTCAATTATAAATACCTTTATGTGCTGCATTTTGCTTTATCCTATCTGTTACAATGGTTTATAGGTGGTTATCGCCCTAATTATAGAAATGGTCCGAAAGTGCACACATTTCAGTTTCCATGTGACGCCGACTTACTTGTCGTGTGTATTGAAATAAATACAACATCAATCAAATAATCGCTATTTATTTGTTTTTATAATTTGTTATCAATTATATCAAATATTCAGTACTATATTAGATGATATTCAAGAACTGAATATCTAACATAGGTATTAGAAGTACATATATGTAAATGTTCACTTTGAGTACATTTTTATATATTCCAATATGATTTCCCGTATTCCTACAGAAACTCCAGTTATCAACCCTATTATTCCATAGCAAATGAAGAATATATCACGCCACTTATAAAAATTCATGTGGCCATAATTATCCGGATATCTTACACAAATATCGAGGATGGATGGAAAAATGAAAATCAGATGAGACAGGGTGATCGCTCCAAATACGGACATGAACAAACCTAGCATTGGTATTGTGGCAGCAAAGAAAACTAAAAGCAAATAAATTGTTATATTATATTGATATATTTTCATTTCAATGTTTCCTAATGTAATTCTATGATAGGTTAACAAAATAGTATGCATCAAATGGATACAGCACCTATTTATTTAAATTTATATATAGGGTGTGTATAAATTGGCGCAAAAGCTACACGTGGCTTATGCGGGTACAGTATTGCCAAATGGATGTTTCTTTTAAGTGGTTCGTGAAAACATAGGAAGCATGTAGAACATTTTAATATTAGGATTTTAGATTCAGAACCAAACGAAGAATGTAGCTGTGGCGTCGATTTATACACACCTTGTATATACTTTTATTATACACATGCGGCTTAAGGTATAAAATATATTCAAATATGTCAGTGTCCTAATAATTAAACCTTAAATTACTCTCTTTGAATCTGTATGGTTAATTGTAAAAAAAATCTTTAAGCAGTCAAACCTAAATTATACTCTTTCTCTTTAGGTTATCCTGCATTTTAGAGATCCGAGCCGGGCGCATGCGCCACTCACCCCTTTCTACAGGGATAAATCAAAAAATAAACGGACCAAAATACACGCCATAGAATTTGCATAGATATACTTTGTTCACAGTATGTCACACAAATATATATAAGACGCACCAGTGATATATATCTGTGTATTTTATACTCTATAAATAATTCTACCCTTGCTATTACGGACATGACAATGAAATAGTAAAAAAAACTGCAATAATAAAATGTTATCGTTTTGAAATGTTTACGATATATTCTTTGAAATTGGAAATATATGTATGTAAAAAAATATAGATGATTTTTAAGAAATGTGTTTGTATTGTTGAAAATTCTTATATTATCTATATTTGTATCAGATACATGGCGTGTTTTGCCTGTTTACGATTTGATATGCCCCTGTAGAAAAGGGCGTGGTTTGCGGCTACCGGATGATACCCAACGACTCGGATCCCTAAAATGCAGGATTACCTGGAATTATAGTACGGAAGCGTATGGACTGATATTATTATACGATATGTACTATCAGCTCCAACCATAATGTCGTGCATCTGTTAGGGGTGTAAGCGACCGCTTCATGTTTAACCATGACATTACTTATACACGTATGCTCAGCTCTCCCGGGGTGCGAGAATATATTGTACGTAGCGCGATCTGGCAGACTTGTCTTTATCCTTGTCGCGCGCAACGCCGTAGCATGCAGCACGCCTATCTGTATCATTTTGTATCTGTCTATGCGTTGAATCGTTGTTTATTTTTCTACTTAGAATTACTTTTTCGTTCTCCTGCATCGTATACCAGCTACAATATGAATATATGAAACTACATTTTACCGCAATCTAAGAGTACAGAAAAATTACGCAGTATTACGTGATTGAGCGGACAAGCGTGCATATCCTTGCTCGGGTTATGATACACTGCGACTGGATATCTCTCGTTGTCAGTGAGACTCGACGCGCGGTTGCAAGTCACAAAGCAATCCCCCGTTCCGATGTGGACATACGTGTAGAACGTGAAGCGGTCGGTTACACTCCCGCCAGACGCACGACATTATGGTTGGAACTGATAGTACATATATTGAGTTGATCTATGTATTGAAATTCCATTCCTGAATTTAATAACTATGTAAAATTGACATAGAAATATCTGAACGCCTTGTGCTTCTACAAACAAAACCAACAATTATTTCCAAAACTGATTAATTTCATGAATAGTTAAATACGTAAAAAGGCTTTTGGAACTTACCACTTATTGACACAAGGGAAACTCTTAGAAAATATTCCCAAGCAACTTTATAAGTACTTGTTTCAATTCGCTTTAAAAGATAAGTATCCCAAACAAGTTGAATGGGAACGAAGCCATTTAGCCCGTATGATGTGAATATAGCAAATGCATATAATAAGTTCACTACTTGAGATAATCTAAAAGAAAATATCTAAAATATATGGCCAATATAATTTCAATGTGTTTTTAAAAACGAAAACTTTGTATGTGGAGCATATAGAAAACATGCTGGTACTGAAAGCCATTATAATCACTTATTTTAATAACAGAATTCTTTATTACAGAGTGAACCTTCATCAAATCTTCATCTGCTACTGCTGCGTTTCATTGGAATACGTTAAACTTATTGCTTGCTTCTTCGACAAGTTGGGTTGTTCGTAAAAGTATAATAGCTTGATACTTCAGTAATATCAAAACATCATCCAAAACAAATAGGCAATAGTATTTCCAGTAATTGCAAAACCCAGCAGTAGCAAGGAAAAAGAATCTACACATACTTCTTGCATGTGAGAATAGAATAGAAATCAGAGACATCACAAGCAAAACTACATCAGCTTTTTTGTTTTTTAATAAACTAGAAACAGATTCCCTATTCAACATGCTTACGTAGATTTTGGAGGAAAATTTAATGCTATAGAAGATTTCGTTTCTTCTCCAAATTGCCAGAAGCCCAGAAACGCGAGGGCGATATATAGTGTCATGAGTACGGCAAGTGATCTGTTGTATATTCCAAAATAGCCACCGAAATGTTTCGGTGTTTTCATATTATTTTCAACAGCCATAACCTAAAGCAAAACGGAAAATTAGGTGCAAGCGTAATAGTAGTAAGTTTTATTCTACCACGGGTACCGCTGTAAAGGCAAAACAAGTGGTTCCAAAAGCTAAGGGGAATCTGAGTGGTTGAAATAATGGCCGCTCAGATAATGGTGGTAATGGTGATTCGAATATGTAGTAAAAAACTACACCTATCGTTAAAAACGTTATAGCATTTGCCAGAAACGAGAATGGTACCAGCAGTTTTAAATTCCTCAGAGAATTGATTAGCAATAGTGGAACGATTACCATAAGCAGGTAGGAATGTATAGACAGATCATTTTTCAGATATACGTCTCCAACTGATTTAAGATTGACTACAACGAAAAGAGTATAGACGCAACAAACGCCAACTTGATAAAATATTATGAATGAATCTGTTAGTATCCTAGAACAAAAAATGGAATTTAAAATCAGGGGTATGATGATTCTTTAAATCTTGAAAACTTTGATTATTACAAGTTACATACTGCAATTTGGAGTACCTTATAGCTTTACTCTTGCGTTGTGCCCATGGTGGTCCTTGCTCAAAACCCATTGTCATTGCATGCGTATAAGTTAATACGGGGAGCTTGTTCCGTTTACAGAGCATATACATGCACTTTACCTGTACAGAGAACGTATTAATTACACAGTTGCATACGTTTAACTTTTCAGGATGTTTATCCAGAATGCAACAGATATTTATGTATAATATCCTATGCAACACAAAAACTATAACTTACTAGAATGTGCATTTCATACGTACAAAGTAATCCATTCCCAATACTGCCAACAAGTCCCAAAATGATACCCGAATTTTTAAAAGCTTCGGGCATAGCCAATATACCTGTGCCTAAAATACCCTTCACTATATGTATCATAGATTCGGTGTTACTAGAATTAAAGAAATTGATTATTCTACTCTTTGATCATCTTTGATTATCATTCAGACTTTGTTGCTTTGGGTAACTTCCTTTCTACATAGGGATCATACTGATCACCACCCTTAACTTCTTTACTAAAAATGAAAATGTATAGTAATATGTGATAATTTACTTGGATATTTTTTATATAAAAAGTTACTTAGAGCGTCGTTACATACCCTTTATCCTCCATTTAAATAATTTGTAAAAAATATATCAACACAACATAAAATATAAATCCATTACTATAAATGTGACATCCACTATTGTCATTGTCAAAACGACAGTATTTTCGCTTTTAGTGCAAATAAAAAAGGAAAAAAAAAGAAAATGATAATATGTAGGGTTTTCGTATTCATAAAAATTAATATTTTTAGAAAGGAATTTTTCGTCGTCATCTTAAGGACAACACCTTGGCACTCCGAAAAATAGCACGAAAAGAAAAATTGTTTTTGACGCAACTATTAACTAAAAACTTAATATTGTTACTTTATGTTATAACAACTTTGTTATTATACCATAGGTTATATACATACATGAATGTCACATAAAATTTAAAAATTGGATAAAAAATGGCAGGGATATAAGTTGCCTGGCAGACCCCTTTGCCCTGATGCTTGTCGACGGTGGAACATCTAGCAACATCAGAATTCACCTGAAAAAACCAAAAAATTATAAATTATAAATACCTAAACGTAATAGCTAAAAAAGGGAAAAAATGTTTTGTGGATTTTCATTTGACTGCTGAAATAAAACGTGGAGTTTTTAGTTGAAACCTAAAGATAAAAAAAAGAAGTGTCCTATCAACAAAAAAACTTTGTAGATAATAGTAATCCACTATCAAAACGACAGTATCTATTTGTAGAAGAAACATATGGTGTAAATTTGATTAAAATCGGTTGAATAGTTCTCAAGATATAGTGTCCACCAGTTTGAAAGTCGTTTCGAGAAAACCGCAAAAATAAGAGTACCGCGTTAGGGAGTTATAACAAAGAATTTTTCTATATTGCAGCTACTGCTGGTCCCTACACTGAACCCTCCATAGATACTATTGTGTCCTCCAAATCCCTTTGAACCGTTCTTTTGAGTTTTCTGACTTATTTTGTCTCTTCCTGTGCTCTTGCGTCAGCTATTGAAACTCGACGCTCATCTAAAACCTCTGCGATTCTCAGTGGGCTCGGTCCAATGGTTAAATTTAATACTTGCATCATTACCAACACACTAGTATATCCATCGCTGAATAAACTGGCGGCAATATAGGTTACAATTCAACTATGCACGAGATGGGCAGTGCCTACCCTGGCACCCTCGACGAGCCGCCACTGCCTAGGAGTCTTACCGGTCATAGACCATCCAATTTCCTCCTTCTTGTGAATGCTATTGTAGTCCTCTTTGAAGGACTTAAGTCCCTCTTCCTTGATCCATGTTTGTGTGCGTTCTGCATCCTGCCCCGTACTACGTTGTTAAATTTACTCTGGGTTAGGATGACAAGATCATCCAAATATCTTTCGTAGCTATCCCCTGCCCACCCAAGCCACCAGTTTCCCCCATGATGGTAGTATAAACTGCATGCAGTCTATCCATCTGTAGCTTGTTTCATAGAGCTGTCTTCCTCGATGCTAGGGAGATAGATATTGCAGTTATTGTCAAAAGCTCCCTCTATATCTAGGAAGGTACATAACAGCACCTTCCTGTTTTCCAGAGCACTTTCCACTAAATGCTGAAGACCTGTCTCTGTTGATTTTTCTACTTGTTACGCAAATTGGTCGATGTGGTAGTATATCATCCCTTGTGTGTCTATCTAGCACTTTTTCTAGTCTTAAGCAAAAACAACAGACTTATTAGTCTCAAAGGCTCTGCCCCATCCTGTCCCGTTTTGTCAGGTACAGGTATAAAGGTGACTGATTAGCCTCCAGGCGTTTGGTATGTATTACTGTGTAATAAGGATTAAATGATACACAAAATAATGTAAGTATTTATAAATATTTTTTTATAAAATAATAAATAGGTACAATACAAAATTTACAATACACAACACCTGCAAAATATAGAAAACAACTATAGATAGAGCAAGGATAAAATGAATTGATGCTAATAATAATAAAAATAGTAAAAGCCGTTTATTTAAAATAGTAGGTGATGTTTTAAATGTTAAAGTACAGGTAAATCTATATTTACAACGTTGAGTCATATGACTTATTGAGCAGCAACCACAAATCTGTCGTCAATTAATATTTCCAGAGAAGAGAAGACAGCCAATTTTTTTTAAACCTAGGGTTATGTTCTTTCTATTATCTCATATTTTAAAAATTAATGTCCACTTAAGATTCAGTACAAAAGAAATTAAACCTAAAGCTAGTTGTGGTAATGGAACATATTTCCCAAACTAAGTATTGAAATATCAGTCTCTCTGGTGCTGTAATATTTTAATTACACATGTCTGTAAGAACAGAGATTCTTATATCTTTTTACACTTTATTTAACCGAAAGTATAAATATAATAATTACGATTACCGTATTTCAAATTGTTAAGAATAAATTAAATAAGCAGCAACTAAGTTACTTTTTTGTGAAGCTACAAAATATTAACAATAGAAATTTCAGGTACATTTAGTTACAGATTTTTGTTTAATATAATCAAATTTACAACTCATTAAAAATTTATAGAAGTTCCCTTAACAATTTGAAATAATTACTTATATCGGCAATCTCTGAAATATATTGTATAGTACCTACCCAATCTAAAACAACATGTCAGCTTTATATTTCAGTAAAAACAATTAAACAAATGCAATTAATTTCGGGAAGAAAACATGATACATTATTATAAGCACCAGAAAATAAAATTAGCAATTCCACTAGTAATCATCAAAGTATTTTGACAAACCACTTGTTACTATTAATGAAGTTAATTCTTGGTATCTATCACATGTTTCACAAATATGGGTTAAAGAAGGATTTACTCCAAAACTCATTATATGTATATATATGAGGATGTAAATAATAGTAACAATATCAAAAAATTAAAAATGCATTATATAAAAATGGCACGTTAAAAATATGTATACAAATATGTTTAATCCCGCATTAGAAAAGTTGTTTGGAGAAAATAAGTTTTTTTCGTTATATCAGGTTTCAAAATACCTAAGAATACTTTTATTTGTTACAGAAATTCGCGTTGACATTAAAAGTTAAAGAATACTTTAAAATAACCTTCTTGTTATATACTATTTGGCATGTAACAACTATAAATTAAATCTTAAATAATACCCTTTGCAAGCAAATTAACAAAACTTGGATGAATACGGTGACTAAATACTATTCAATTAACCTTGAATTATTCCTATATTTGTATATGTACTGTGCACATCATTTTCCTTCCTTTTTTATTAATAATGTAAGTATATCTTAACTTATGCAAATTAAAAAAAGTTAATCAGAGTACGTAAATTCAAAACAACCTAAAATATATAACTCCTAGATTGTTATGTTGTTCCCTGAATATAATTGATATATGCTGCAACTGTATGCAAACAAATAGTTTTGCAATGTCTATAATATTCGTAATTAAAGCAATAGCCATAAATGATTTATACGCCTCCATAAAGAAAAATAAACGCATTGCAAAGAAGTAACTTCATTAATAGCAACCAACTTAGTTTTCACACCACGTCATCTTCACCTGCCACATCACACGCGCATTAGTTAAAGTCGTCAATTACCTAGCTATGATCATATTAGAATTTGAGTCAATATCAAAATCTAGCACTAAAAGTTTCGTTTCTTCAGTGCCGTTTCGACTACCAACCGCACATACAAGTTTTGTATCGTTGGCCCGTATACGCCACACTACCCCTCCCGAACCCCCACTCTCCAATGCAACTAAATTTCGAATAAATTCACCTGTACGAACATCCCATAATTTCACTGTTCCATCGTCCGAGGAAGTTATCACAAAACGATTATTAAATTGTAGGCAAGTAACAGCTGACTGATGTTTAGATGGACCTGGAAATGTGAGAAACCGTGTTAATAGCAGTTGTACTCGTAAATACACGAACTAAAAATTATTTAAGGGTTACCCATTACAAAATTCATCATAATACATTATTATATAAAGAGAAATTCCTGAAGAGTAGCTATTAACGCCGTTAATGTTAAGAAGTCCAATACATAATATAATTCGTTAGGTATCGTATTGTAAAATGCAATTCAGGGTCTGATTTGAACGATTACTGGTCACTAAAGTTATAATTGAGTAGAGTTCAATTCAATGAAATTTCAGTTCGGACATAACAAGAAAATAGGTCTAGTATTGAGTGGATCATAAATTTTTGCACTTTTGAAAATCAAGAAGAAAAGAAACTTGTTGTTATCTAGCTTTTATTTAACAGCGGGATACGAGGGATGTCCGGTTACTTAGGTACGTTTGCGCGACACACCACCTACGTCGCTCCGATCAGGTTGAAACCTGCACGCATTTTAGATGTGCATATGTACTGCATAGGTAGGTATTGTCCTGGCCTTAGGGTCAGCACAACGTGTGCAGTGACAGCGTTTGATGTACACAAAGTTCAAAAGTGGGCGCACAGCTCTGAACGATGATCCCGAAGGTGTGCGAAAAAATACCATCAGCAACGAGAAGATCGTCGGTTGAAAATACGGGAAATTATTCAATTGACCGGCATTCCTAAAAGCTCTGTTAGTGAAATCGTATCTGAATTAGGCTATCGAAAAGTGTCCGCGAGATGGGTACCAAAACTGTTGACCGACCAACACAAAATGCAACGAATGGCGGCGGCAATGTAGCTTTTAACGCGTTATCGTCAGGAAAACGGATTTCTAGAGTCTAGAGTTACAGGAGACGAAACGTGGGTACACCACCATACCCCCGAATCAAAAAAAGACTCGATGACGTGGAAGCCTCGGACCATACCGCCGAATGCATGATAATGCAAGACCACACACCTCAAATCAGACCAAGGCCTGGCTTCAGAAACACAATTTGGCAGTTATTGTCCATCCGCCACATAGTCCAGATCTAGCTCCTTCTGATTTTCATTTGCTTGGGACGTTGAAAGCTCATTGTCGGGTAAAAGGTTTGAAGACGACGAAGTTCAAGAGGAAGTACGACAGTATTTTACAAATTTGGATCGCACCTTTTACGAAGAAGGTTTATTAGCTTGTGCGGGATAAGTCCCTTAACATAGGCGGTGATTATGTTGAAAAGTAAAAAGTAAAAAACAGTTCACGCTTTTACTTAGTGTATGTTTGATTTCTGTAAATAAAGTAGTTTGTCTGTAATTCACAAATGTATCTTAGTAACCGGACATCCCTCATAATATCGTTGCAATGTCCACCTCTTAAGTCTTTGACATTCGTGCCGAGTATGTAGGTTTTCCAAAAACACGCTGGTATTTGAAGCGGAATAGCGGCGAATTTTCTGTTTCAATAGGATTATTGTTGTCGATTTATTCCTATATACACGATTTTTAAAATACTCTCATTAAAGAAAAAGAAGTTGAAGTAGACGCAAGAGTACGATCCAGACTTCTTGGAGACCATGGGATATCACCACCACCAGAAATCAATTTATTGAGAAACATTCCTTTAACGTATGAACGTTTGCGGCATGGCATGCCCGCATGCATCATCCCGCTGCATCGAGGTCCTATCGCCATATCCTTTAAATTCTTGCAACTCTGTTGCTAAAAATTCCCACAACATTTTTACATATTCAGACGAAGTCACAATACTTTTTTCCGATTATCCTAAAAGAAATAAGCGCCGACTACGCCTTTAGACGATATGGCTACTCCCGCGCTGTTATGGTGGGGCAGTTTGTTCCGATTACCTGACCCGAGATAAAATTAAATTAACACTAGTACCGTACCGTACAGCTATATGGGAATCGTTACTTTTGAAGAAGTGTTCTACACAAGAAGCGCGTTGTTCACCTATGATGCGTTCCATCGTGTTTAAAATTCCCAGGGCTGATGTATCGCCTCCCACCGCTCGCGCGCCCCTCCCGCAAACGGATTCTTGTAAAAATAATATTCGCATTTGCAAAAATGTATGGCCCATCCCGTATAACAAGTGCTTGTATTATAACCAGCAAATTTAACCAAAACCAAAAATAGCTTAGAGCAAATAATGCTCTACAAGTATTGTTTCGCTGTACTAGTGGCTTTCGCTTAATAGTGGTATATTTCTGTTACTGAAGTAATAAGATTGGTATATTAAGACTTTTATTTGAATAAATAGATTTCTTTTCTAAAACTAGTGAAGTAACCGTTACTTCATTATTATTTGAAACGTGAAAACAGAATTTTCTTTAGCTTTTAAAAACGTACTTTTTCAACGCAATTTCCACAAATCATTAGACATAATGACATTTCTACTTAATTCTCATATGGTTACAAATGTCAAATATTAAGAATTAATGGTATTTGCAATCCATATCAGTTCATAAAATTATGTTGATATGCAATTAACAGCACTGTTGAATTACGTACCTGAAAGTGTTTGTAAACACTGACCCGTAACAATATCCCACACTTTTACAGTTGAATCCGCATTACCAGACACTAAGATGTTATTTCGTAGTTCCATTCCAGATGTAAGAGATTGATGACCCATTAACGTATGTCTGCAAATACCTGAATCTACGTCCCATACACGAATACTAGTATCGAGTGATCCACTAACAACATGAATGCCATCAAACTGTTAAATAAAAACAAAAACACATTTTAAAACATAGTAGATATAAGTTATTGGTTTTGATAGACAAACAATGAACTACATCTGCAAGTATTAATAAAAGCTCTCATCTAGTTGTTTCCTCATATGATAAATGGAATCACAACCCTTATGCAGGTAGACTCAACAATTATCTCAAACCTTTTACTGGGTAATCATGGAGCATTCATAACACAATCTTGGAAAGGCATTTGACAAAATTGACAGGATAGAAATTTGGAAAAGAGTTTAAATAATGTCACAAATAACCAAGAACCAGAAATAAAATCAACAATTAGTAACCACACCGATGTAAGTCAACAAGCTGTCTTGACCCCGCTACTTTTTAAGTGCAACTGGTCTTTTAATAAAAGAAACCTGGACTAGAATAACTAAGTATGTAGTGTAGTGTTGGGAACGAAGCCTTCACCATCGTGCACGGCAGATCGTTCTTATAATAATACGGCTTCAACCAGTAGTTTCACGTCTGCGCGTACAAAGAATAAACGGCTCTCAGTCGTATCGTGTTGCATGTATCTACGAAAATGCGTTGTGCATGAGCATATTTTTCACATCGCTTTCACAAGAACAAGAAATTTACTTAGTGAAGGCAAAGCTAGGCAATTGTTTTTTTTTAAGAACCTGCAACAATTTTTTTAAATGCCGCATATATTTTGTGAAATTTTCTGTATATCTTATATTTATTTATATATTTTAGTGAAATTATTAGTTCCTTTAATATTGTAATAATAAACCAGTTAAAAATTGAAAACACCTTGTTAGATTTATTTTGTTAAGTTTCAATTAACCAAATTTCATTGAAATTCATTATCACCTTTCTTTCAAAAATCTTTATTTTTTTGGCAATTAGAGATTCATGTCATTGACTCCCTTTCGTCTCACTAATGATACAAATCAAAACATCACCTGAAATAAAAAAATAAACCGCACATACCTATATTATGTCATCGTACTTCTAAAACGACAAAGAAGCATTTTTAATCGCCGGTTATGTATACTACATTTATGAATAAATTGAATGTAAACAAACGATCTCGATATTATACGTAAATGTCCGATGTAACATCATTCGAGTGATGAGTACTCTAGCAATAGTTCAATTATTAAAAGAACTCGTGTAGCAAGTATTCGATTATTGAAACCAGTCGATTATGTCCATCACTATTTGAAATACTATTGCTAACGTCCGTAGTAACTAAAACTAACTTCAACTTTCTTACAGAGTGGGGCAGGGAAACATCCCTAACTTTGAAGGTGAATAAAAAAGAAACAAGAAAAGATAGAACAAATTATATTATAACGCAACCGGAAAGATGGAAATACGCCTCGTCGCTGAAAAAAATCACTGCGTCGTTATGCAGACTTTCAATCAAATTTTTAAGTGCTTGTATACGATTATTAAAATCCTGTTGTGACAGTTCTTCAGTAATGACCATCTTATAAGGATGGAAATGAAGGTCAATGTGAAGAATTCGACGCACGAAACCGTATAATGGACCGTATAATGGACTGTCTTAGTCGCTCTATGTTCTCCGGTGTTCGACTGGTCCTCTGTGTGCCAACTTTCTTTTTCGCAACATTCCCCAGAAATTATCCACCCAAGACAGAATCAATTTCCGATAGGGCACTGTATTTCGAGGAGGGATTTGGTAGCGAGTACGCGTCGCACGTTGAACCGCGACGATAGTGTTTTTGAGAAAAGTGGGTTTTAACGGCAAAAGCGTGTTGCTCCATAGACCACACCATTTTCACTACTGACAGGTCACAGGTTAAAACTTCCCTTATTCCCACCCTTCTGCGATCTCAACTTACATCACAATGACCTACTGAAAGTGAGGATGTTTCCCTGCCGCACCCTGTATTCTTAACTGCTTATACTAATGCTTGCTTTCCCAGTTACTTGTGCTAAAACTACATCTTTTTAGTCCTTAGTAAGAACACCAAAACATATCTCAAAGAAATTCATTTTCTAGCTCAACCGAAAGAAATTTTTGTAGGCTTTTCATACAAAAATTAATGCTTTCGTTAAGGACGCCCAAAAATATATTTTCATGTTGTATTTGTTAGAAAATTCCTAAAAAATCAACAGCTGAAACAACTTTACCTGCAGGGAATATACTCTATTCGTATGACCTTGCAGAGTATGCAAGCATTCTTCACGTTCCGGATCCCACACTTTGACCGTACAATCGTATGCCCCAGATACAACTCGCCTACCATCATATTGAACGCAACGCACTGCTGCAATATGGCCCACCAAAACGTGTAAACAACGTCCAGATTCTATATCCCACACTCTCAAGGTAGCGTCACGGGAGCCGCTTACAACTCTGTAAGGAAACAAACAGAATGTACTATGTGACACTACTCCAAAAGAAAGATTTTACTAATCTCCTAATTTCCGATTATTATCTTTCTCTAATGCGATTAGTGGACATGTATCCGGCGTATTTTAATGATCGTAGTTGACGTCACGCCTTCTTTAACCCTACAGTTGACAGTGCACAGCACACGTACCTCATAAAAACCATACTTTTAACAATTACATTCAACATAGCATACCGTTACTATTACTTACGGTCGATATGAGAGTAGAGTGTAAATAATTTATACTTCCAGTGACAATGATATTAATATTTGGTGAATTATAACGGCACCAATAGATATGAACTTCACCCTTGACAAATGTTACAAATCGTTTCATATCTACATATGTACGTCATCGGTATGTATGTACTTCAACTGATTTCTTATTTTGTTTATTTAGGCTTGCTGTTTACGCATATTATATATTTTGTGAAATTGAATGATTAATGCAGTCGCATATTTAAAATATGTGTACTCCTATTTATAATAATTATTCACTAACAGGTTAAATAAACCACTTTCATTTAAATCATTTTATTACACCTATTTTTTGCATAATAGTAGTGTATATGTCGCTGTGAGGAGGTACCTATTACTCGTTCCGTCAACCACGTATAGAATATATTTATTAATAGAGAACAAAAAAAAAAAGAAAATGCAAATAAAAATGGATATGTGCAACTGAATTACCTGTAAATAAATGGTTTAATAATGCGGATATAAATAAAGTCCTTCTTATAGTTAAAGGATGGAAGTGTGACTGACTATGTAAAATTACTTTCATGAAATGCTGACTCGCAAAAAAAGAACATTTATTATGTATCACAAATAACTATTAGAAATAAAAAGTAATATTCATTTTTAATTGGGAAAGTAAAAATAAAATGCACAGCTGTAACAACTACATAACCTAAAAAAGATTTCTGCCAATAGCCGGCACGTGCGTTCAAAAGATAAGTATATAATATATATTTAAAAAATATATATAAATATACTCTGGGATCACAACACGTCTGATTGTATAGTTCCAGACATCCTCACGTACATGCAACTGTTTCGGACTTCTTAGTCCTCATCCGTGCACGTCGCAGGATGTCTATCGCTTGTTCAGTGCGCCGTATCGTCAACCTTACGTTTGCACATGCCTTTAGGAAAATCCCAGAGACGTCTGACGCCCAGCCGCGGATTCATGGCGTAATCTCCTTGCGATAGCTAAGTTACCAGTCAAAGAGATCCGTGTTAGCGTGTGATCTTACCTATGACTAAAATCAAACGTACGTGAGGATATCTGGAATTATACAATCAGACGTGTTTGTGATCCCAGAGTATATTTATATATATAATTTTTAAATATATATTATATACTTATCTCGACTAAATAACCGGCAAAAAATATTCTTGACTTTCAAATTACGCTGAAATAATCCTTCTTCAAACATAGAGTTTATTTAATTTTTAATTTTTTTTTATATTTATTATTCATAATAAATATTTAAAAAAATTAGATCATGCACAATTATAGAAATTGCTGTACAATTAAAATTTATGAAAGAGGGCTGCAGAATGAAATAATATCTAGGTGTAGATATGTATAAGGAAGCAAAAACATGTTATTAAATTATTTCAAGTAAAGAATAAAACGTTTTATCTATACATAACGAATAAATAATTTTAAATAAAATCATTCCTGAATAAATGTTGAAAATAATTTCGTTGTTAAACAACATTACAAACACTAGTGCGTGTAATATGCACAAGCTAAATAGTCTAGTCTAGTAAACTACAATTTTACTTGTTCATGTATCCTCGTGTGCAAATATTCTACTATATTCACTTACTTGTTTTCATGTAAATGCATACACCGTACAGTTGACGTATGTCCATATAAAGTATGTCTGCATACACCGCTCTCTGCATCCCAAACTTTCAAAGTTCTATCTGTACTTCCACTAACTATAGTGCTGCCTGACATTTGAGAAGACCACACACCGCCAGTATGACCAACTAAAGTACGCAAGCACTGTAAAAGAAAACAAACTTAAATTTTAAACAACAATTATTTATAATATCGACTGATCTAATTCTTTCGCAATATAGAAACCGATACAATTATTTTCTTCAAACTGAAGTTAGCAGTATAGGTTAGTTAAAAACACCATTGAGAGATGAGATTATGTCGTTTAAGCAAATTGCCACATACAAATGTTGAAAATACGACGAATTCATGCTCCTCTAGCAAGTCTTATAGTAGCAAGACGGTCCTTGATACTTGCTCCAACTTCCAGAATCCTTAACTTTTCTTGCGTGGCAACAGATGGAGAATAAACCACTATAAGATTTGTCAGAGAAGCGCAAATTCGTCGTGCTGAATGCTGCAGGCTACATTCAACATAAGGGAGACTATTTGAACAGTTAC
Source organism: Osmoderma eremita (assembly GCA_031763485.1). Classification (NCBI taxonomy): domain Eukaryota; kingdom Metazoa; phylum Arthropoda; class Insecta; order Coleoptera; family Scarabaeidae; genus Osmoderma; species Osmoderma eremita. The sequence goes on along the minus strand of JARFOC010001158.1, from coordinate 477,403 downwards.
TTCGAATGTTTCATTGTTATATATGTTTAACCTTCAAAATCTTGGTAATAAATTAATTTGAGACATACATATATTTATATAGACCAGATCAAACTAATTTGGGTATGACGTAAGAACAATATTTGTTAGTTCGGGCAAGCCTTTGCATTGTATACACATTTCAATTAATGTTCAATCAATGAGGATAGATAGGCATGTCTGCTGCGCTTTAGATAATACAACTTTTTATTTCTTTTCTATGGTACACGGTGTTACACTACACTATGATATTAATATATTCCAAGTGAATGTGCACGTATGCCTCAGAAATAATAGAGAGGGGTACGTGTGTAACGCTAGAGGTCTGCATTCGTACTACTTCCCCTAACGTTATCAAAACGGGCAAGTATTGTATACTTGTTACAACAGGCAATAATAAAAACGCATGTCGAATCGAATTCGACTTTTTCAGTTGCCAAAAACTCTCTTGTTTGAGCTGATGTGTGAGAGCTCGCATTGTCCTGGTGGAGAATGCTCCATCTTCGGCGGTTGGTTTCCCTTATTTTTCCGAATACATCTACCCAACAAATGGTTGTGTACCATTCAGAATTGACCGTCCGACGTTGCACCAATGGTAGAGTGGCCACATGTCCGGTTTTTCCGAACAAACAGGCGACCGTTTGCTTCGAAGTGCTTTGTGCGCGAACAACTTCTGTTGGATTTGGCTCATCTTGAAAGACCGATACAGTGGACTGATGTTTAGTTCCGGGCTCATAGGCATAGATCCATGATTCGTCACCTGTTACGATGTCATAGATATGTTTTGGAGTACCGTGATCGTATTTTTGAAGCATTTCGTTCGACCAATCCACATGAGCCTTTTTTTGACCGATTGTCAAATTATGTGGAATCAAACGCGAACAATTTCTTTTTGGCGGCCAAATGTTGATGCAATATTGAATGTATGCTGGTCCCACTAATACCCAAGGATACCTCAATCTCACGATACGTCTTGCAATATCAGTTCACGCACAGCATCAGTATTTTTCGGAACAACTGATTTTGGACGGCCCTCACGAAATTCGTCAGTGAGTGAAGCACGGCCACGACTGAATTCGGCGTTCCACCGGTATACACTAGTTATTGATGGTGCTTCATCGCCAAATGCAGTTCATCGATGCACTGTTGTTGAGATAATCCACGTTGAAAATTGTAAAAAATAATGACACGAAAATATTCACGAGCCGAATATTCCTAGCCGGTTTAACAGTCTAATCTTGCTTCGTTCTGCCATTAATGAGTGAATTTATTAGCTGAGTTGCCATTAGTTAATTTTTTCTGTTTATTAGTTGTTTATGTGTTTCCTGTTTAAGTAATTATTTACTTAATCAGTTATTCGATTATTTA
>JARFOC010001158.1:448678-469552 GCA_031763485.1 Osmoderma eremita | reverse complement strand
ATCCGCGATCTTGTGCGTTCAGATCGTCGGTTGATGGTCAGAATGATCGGGGAACAGTTGAATTTGTCTCACACCACCGTTCATCAAGATTTGACCAATGAATTGGGAATGAGAAAGATCTGCTCGAAAATGGTTCCAGAAAAGCTTTCGCAGGAACAAAAGGACATCAGGAGAAAAAGGTGCCTTGTCTTATAAATTTCTGTAATACTTGAAATAATTAATTATACCAGCACGTCACAAGGCAGCGATTGGCCCGCTAGACCCATGGCATTCGATAACGTTGGTCGTACATACGCATAACATGTTCGATTGCTTGTGTAAATAATTTGCAGCGTCTGTAGTAATTTCTCTGCAATCTCAGTCTAACATCATCATGAGTGCGTCTGGTCCATATATCAAGGAGGAAGAGCATCTTTTTCGGCTTTATGACGAGGTAGATACAGATGAGGAGTGTTCAGATGACGTAGATGACTCAGATGCTGATCCTGATTACGCAGATGTGAGTGCACATGAGACAGACAGTGAGTGAAGTAAACAAGAGCATGACAATATGGTGAGTAATTGTGGAAAACAAACTCACTTTTACAAAGGAAAAAATGGTATGAATAACGTTTGGACCCGAAGTTGTAATATTGTCTCTCATTTACCTGGTGTTCGTGGGAAATCTCGTACCCTGAAGGCGCCACTAAAATGCTGGTATTGCTTAGTAGATGAGAATATGGTAAACATGATTGTTATGAGTACTAATATTTATATGTATTCGGTTTACTGTACATTTCAGGTGTTTTGCGGACGAATGAGCCTAGAAGAATTTTAGCTGAGTGATGGAACTTGTATTAGGTTTTTTTCATTTACCATGGGAATCAATCGTTTTCGTTTCTTCCCAGCTTGTATAAGATTAGAATATTCATACAAGAGTGGAATTTCTTCCATCTCTTCCATTTTCCATTTTCTTCCATACATTTGTAGATAACTGCAAAAGCTACCCAAGGTAGAATGCTGTGGGCATTTCGAGGTAGATGTGGATTTCGAATGTATATTGCGAATAAACCGGCCAAGCATGGTTTAAAATTTTTTTCATTAGCTAATTCGAGAACCTACTACACAGTGAATACGGAAATTTATGGAGGAATACAACCAGAGGGCCCCTATTCAATTAGTAATTCGACCTATGATGTAGCACAGCCAAATGAAATTGCTAAGGAATTCTGAATGAGTACAAACTAGCTATAGTTGGGACTATTCGTAAAAATAAGAAACAAATTCCCCCTGAATTTTTGCAAGAAGTAGAGAAGTATTTAGTACCATGTTTGGATTTACCGCAGATATTACTTTAGCTTCATACATTCCAAAACAAGATAAATGTGTGCTCGTGTTGTCGACTCTTCACCATGACGAAAGTATAAATCCCGACACCGGAAAACAAAAGAAGCCCGAAATCATTTCATTTTACAACTTTTCAATAGGAGGGGTTGACACTGTGCATCAACTGTGCACATATAGTGTAGCCAGAAATACCCGCAGATTATCCTATATGGCTTCTAAATATTGCAGCTATCAATTCATTTGTTATTTTTCGAGAAATCAGCCAATAATATAAAGCGAAAATTGAAAAATCTTGGATTTGAACTAATACGGGAACAATTGATAAGCTGTGCAGAGAATAAGTTACTTCCCAGAAAAACTAAAGAAGCTGCAAGAAAAATTTTGGGATTGCCATTAGTTGACGATCAACGATGGAAGCTCGCAAAAGGGGTCCTTGTAAATTTTGCAAAGATAGAAAAACTAAATACAGTTGTGAAAAATGTAACACATATCTGTATGGAGCATTCACATTTTATTGTATTTCGGAATATAGCAAGATATATACATTTTATATAAAAATATATACGTTCAAAACAGTAAATATGGAGTAGTTATAGTTTTTGCATCCATATAGTTCAACAAAAAATGAGGGTGTTTCCTTAGGTAAAGGTTCGATAAACCCAGGACATATATTGGTGTAATATTTCAAGGGTATACAATGCGGGGTTAAGGCTACCACGGTATATTTAATTTTAATTTTAGGTTAATTTTAAATCACGTTTTAAAAAACTAACTTTGATAGCAAATTTATCATAAAAAATTAGTTCGCCATACGAAGATTGGAAGACGTACAAATTGAGATGTTCATACGCAAGAAATCTACGCATTTTAATACCTCTTCTAATAGCTAGTATGATAATTTTTTTTAATAGAAAGGGCATTTTCTTTTTTATATTTAACCATCAACTGTTGTTAGTAATGTTAAAGTGTAGAGAAATTGAACGGGTTATCGAAGCCTTCTTCTATATGTACCTGCATATCTTCAAAATATTAAAAAGAAACATGGCTGCTTTATTCTTACGTAACGATATTTCGACGATATTTCCGCTCGGACAGAAAAAGGAGGTTCTTAAATCATCAGGAGGTCATAAAGTTTTTATAGTAGCCTACTAATATCGTACAACCCGGATAAATATCCTGTTTAAGCGAAAACAAAACACGTCAGTTTATTAATGGAGCGAAAATTAACTCTGCTCCCTGGCAGACTTGGGACCCGTAATTTCGTCGGATCCAGAACGGAAGCCGGATAGTCGCGCGCGTTGGTCCGGTTTCCTCTCGTATGTCACTGCCTGGTGTATCCCTAAAATGCGGCGCGGTCGGTCCCCAGTAATAGATTCTGTGCCCGAAGCGTTAAAAAATGGTGTTGCCCGTTAACAGACCCTATCTGCGTCGCATATATTTAGCACCCGCCAGGCGGTTTGTCGGATATTATCAAAACACGACCGAACGATTAGTTAATTACTTATACCTTTCAATCTGAAATTGATGATCGTGTCCGATTATAGAAATTCTTTTACGATTTTCAAATTTTACGCAGATTATCTAGAAAGCTGTGGAGACTAGTTAGATTTAAGAAAGGATATGGGTTCCAAATCTTTATGCCCAACGGAGGAACATCTTCTCATACCTATCTCGTTTGTTACATCAAACTTAAGCATAAGTATTTCAACGATTATAATAATAGTAATAATAATCTTTATTTCACATACGATAAAGGGTAATATTACTGGCGTTACTTATAAACGATAGAAGATCATAGAAGATATAAATTAGAAACATGGTAGGGCCAAGAATTGAGGAGGTGTCCTTGGAGGACACCTCTTGAGACCACGACTGATTTGGAATGATAACAGTTAATAGGACTTTTTTCTGTTTGACAGGTAACTCTGAAACCATCTTAAGGTAAGTCCCCTAAGGTCATATGATTCCATCTTAAACAATAGAATTTCATGATTTAAAAATAAAAATTCTCAACTCAAATGTATGAATTTAAGATCACTTGTTAAATTCAAGATTTTACAAATACTTGCACAGATAACTATTTGTGCAGGCAAATAAAAAAAAATTATTTTAAAGATTTAATTCAAAAGTGTACATATATACGATTGTATATGTATATAACCAGATCTGGCAACGCCATTATCCAGCATCCAGCACCATCTAGATTCACGGGTTCCGAACGTTAGTGGGGTTGAAAGATGGGATGGGGAAAATGGGAACGGAGTGGTCTTCCTCCGCGCGAAATATAGCTTGTTCCACCCCATTCGGTGGGCCCGTGAACAAGACGGACTCTGCATAGAAATTAGCGCAAATGCTACGGGGCCCCGACTCTTACACGCGGCACTCTTAGATATAAATTTAAGAGGCACTTACTTATAAAATAATAATACCTCCCGGCCAAATACGATTCGCCCAACATTGTACTCGCATTCACTTCAGCTCGCTTTTCTACTACCGATTCGCTCCGGCGATGTTTGTCTAAATTTTGATTTATTTTGGTTTTATCAATGTTTTATTACCGCGTCCAACGACGATTCTTTCCGTACCCCGATCTCAACGAAAAGAAGTGTGTACTTTTGCTAAAGTTGTTATCGCAAATTAATTTATGACTATAAGGCAAATTAACATTGAAAAGAACACAACGGAAATAAGTAAATTTTATAGGAAGGTTTCTTGCCACACTTCAACACAAGACTTTTCAATTTACAACTTGTTTCAGCAACAACTATTCTTTTCGCAGCAATAACAAAACTTAGAAAACCTTTCCACCATCATTACAGAAAAGATCCAATACGAGGAATAGGCGTTCCAGGTGCTGCCACCTGACAACTGACGTCTGTATCGTAAATTTCGGCCTTTTTGATGGTATACTTACTTAGAACATTTTGACGTACAAGCGATATTTGCGTTACTTATAGTGACTTAAAAAAATCATCTTGTCCAAAAAATGGAATTAACTCGCGAACATTTTCGTGTCATTATATTTTGCTGTGACGTTCCAAATATTCAAATATTACCACTGATTCAAGATAAATTTAGGAAATACGGTATCACACCTATGCCTGTCGTCACCCAATACGCTATTGTAAGTAACAGAATATCACAACTCCGATTTTTCCGTCGAAATCACCTAGATTACAGAGCTCTTCTCTAATTCTGAATCGCCCATAGATTACGTCACTACCCTTAACGATGCTGTAAATAAAATAATCCCCCACGGGATAGCGCGCAAGAACTAAACAACTAAGCAACTTAGGGGGGATAGGAAGGAACTCGTGCTTTGTTACTTTTGAATCGATCAAATGCGATCATTACAGTAACACGCAACTGTAACTGGCCATAAAATCCGTAGGGATCTCATCTTTATCCTTGGCAATATAAGTTGCAAACTTTTATGTTAAGAAACGCTATTGCAGCAGAAGTCTAAAGATTCCAGTATATGTAGCAGTGGTAGTAGTAATACAAACAGTTCGTGAAGTATCGACGCAATGTGATTGTTTTGCTCTTCTTGCTAGAGATACACGTGTATAGTATGTCTGGGGTTAGATACACCATCGGAAAGTCAACTTTTTTAAATAGGATCCGCGTATAAGAAAAAATTCAAAAAAGTTACAAAATAATTATTTAGTCACTTGCATTGGAAACAAATGACGAGCACCAAACGGGAATCGAAATGTATTGCGGTGCTACAATGTGATAACTTAGTAAATCAAATTGTGTGAAAAAAAAAAACAAATGTCTCACGATCCGTCGAGATAATGTTTTTCTAAACTGAACGAACAGCGTTTAGATATGCTTCGACTTTATTTTGAATGCGGTGATAATACTTATCGAGTTGTAAAACGTTATTTGCAGCGTTATCCAAAGAGGGATCGTCCAAGTCCATTAAAATTTTAACGATTAGTGAACAATTTACGGATATATGGCGCTTTCAAAAAGCCAAAAAAATTACAACGTCAACATCAGGATGAAAATAGTCTAATTAAAAAAAAAACTTGGCCCTAAACCTTAAAACGCTTAAGGGCTATAAATAATTTTCTCAACTCATTTTATACCTTACATCCAGCCATTTAATTTTCCGTTTCAGTTATTAAAATCGATCTATAAATAAAGGCGCTACGGATTCGCCTTTTTTTATAAGACAGCCTGTATAAAAACCATTGTAGTTGCCAATGTAATATACGAGGCGTGTAAATTAAGTAATGAGACTGACAACGTAGCGTTTTATATGGCAACACAGGAAGCACGGGACATGGAGGGGCGACAAGTGGACATTGTAATACGCGTTCAGTGCAAGTTTGAACTCGATCAAGTCATTTAGTTGTCCGTTGTGGTTTCTTCCGTGAACCCGATTTTTGTAGTGCGTTCTACAAATGAAAGACATTAATTTCGAGCAACGGTGTGCTATCAGGTTGTGCTACAGACTTGGGCAAAGTGCAACTTTTACAAAACTTCAGCAGGCCTACAGAGACAGTGTTTTGTCAAAAGCCCAGGTTTTTCGGTGGTTCAGAAGGAAGAGGGTCGATGGGAGATGAGCCACGCAGCGGAAGGCCTTCAACTGCAAGAACCGATGGCAATGTAGACAAAATCCGCGATCTTGTGCGTTCAGATCGTCGGTTGACGGTCGGTCAGAATGATCGGGGAACAGTTGAATTTGTCGCACACCACTGTTCATCAAGTTTTGACGATTGGATCCTGCATCATGACAATGCGTCTTGTCACACAGCAATTTCCATAACCGGTTTTTTGACCAGTAAAAATATTTCTGTGGCTCCTCAGCCTCCTTATTCACCTGACTTGAGTCCTTGTGACTTTTTCCTCTCCCCAAGATTGAAAATTCATCTGAAGGCACATCATTTTGGAACACTCGAAAACATTCAAATGGCTGTAACCGACCATCTAAAAGCGATTCCAATATCCGAGTTCCAGCACTGCTATGAAGAATGGAAGAACCGTCTCCAGCGCTGTGTGGCTTTCCAAGGGAGTTATTTTGAGGGAGATAACGTTCAATTGTAATTATATTCAAATAAAAATATCAGTCTCATTATTTAATTTACACACCTCGTATATTGCGTGGGCTTCATAAGCTCAATGTAAAATATGTGGTCACTACCAAGAGAGACAGACAGACAGAGGTTTCTGGAGTAAATTGATACTACTGCGCACACTCCAATTAAGGCGCGGCACTCTTCTAACTCATCAACTCAATAGAGAATTAGCGCATGTCACCCGCAATGTAGGAGTACTACATATAAGACTGTACTATCTGCGTTCTGTTGTTCTGTGGTTAAGTCTGTTTTCTGACAAATTCAAATGTCAAAATTTGACAGTAGCATGTACATGAGGGTACATGCCATGAGGGTCTTTTAGAAGAAGAAGACCATGGGGGTAAACGGTAAAATACATCGTTATAATCTGCGATGTCGCAAAATAAGTAAAAATATATTAGATTTAAAATACTTGTGTTGCTTTTAATTGTTTATGTTTTCTTATAGTTAGTTCAACATCGGTCGCTCTTCCTGCCAATTCAAATAATACGAAAAATTACGCTGAAACCTACTGTAAAGTGTGGGAAATGGATTCGGTTTTGAAAGGTTAGGGAGTTACCTATTGTGAAATACCATGAAAGCATTTTGTAGGTATTGCAAATGTACGTTAATTGCGCACACAAACGGTCTTGTACAACATGCTGAGTCAAAGAAACATAAAACTAAAATAAAATGGGATGTTCAAGCAAGTTGGTTTTTCCGCCCACAACAATAACGAACACAAAATTTCAGAACTCAAGTTAACGGTTTTTATACACGTGAATCAAGAGAATTGGCCATTTATCAGAAGTTTTACTACCCTTGATACCAAATCAAAGGTTTTATCACATTTGAAACTTCACCGTACCAAATGTACAATGTTGTTAACAAACGTTATTGCTTCGTGTCTGTTAGAATATTTAGTGGTAATATGCCCTACTCCCCCATAATAGATGAAAGTATTGATGTTGCCTGTGATGAGTCCTGTGTCTTATGTTCAAATCATCCAAAAATTGTGACAACGTTCTATAGGTTAATTTTAGTATCAAAGTGTGATGCCGAACGTTTATATATGTACAGCTGTAAAAGATCAGTTAGCTGCCAATAACTTTCAGTTGAGAATTTAAGAGGTATTTGGGTAAACGAAGCTAGTGTTATGATTGGCATTAACCATTCATTGGTAACCTTGCTTAAGGCTAGTAGTCGTTAAATGTGTATGCCACTACTTGCACCTTTGTGTAGAATATACATGCACAGAATTACCTTCGTGCCTTATGTTTTTTTATCAGAGAACTATGCAACTATTTCAGTCACAACCCCAAACGGATCAGTACAGAAATTTGTATTCTTTGTTATATGAAAATCACAAAAAGATTGCAAAAGTGGCTGGTACTAGGTGGTTGGTCCGTGAAGGGGCGATCAGTACTGTATTGAATCAATGGGATCCACTTCACAACTTTTTTTAAAAAGCCCAGACACATGTTTTACAGCACAAAAAATAGTTGACATTATGAACTGTCCACTCTACAAAGTATATTTGGTTTTTTCTTAAAATCAGTTTTGCAGATAATCTGTAAAACAAACTTCAAACAAAGAGAATGAGAATGTCTCTCCTTTCAAACTACTTGAAGATTTAATGTTGCTTTTTAAACCATGTTACAAAAAATTGTTGTTCCAGTAAACTTAGAAAGGATTTCGAATTCAGTTAGTAAATTTTAATTTTGAAAATTATATCGTGGATCTAGATGCCATATATTTTGGTTACGACTTTGAGATATTAATAAAAACATTAAAAACTGAAGAAACTATTTCTGTAAGAGAAAATGTAAAAATTTTATTACAACATTCTGCAAAGAGGTCCAAACTTAGAAAGGATTTCGAATTCAGTTAGTAAATTTTAATTTTGAAAATTATATCGTGCATCTAGATGCCATATATTTTGGTTACGACTTTGAGATATTAATAAAAACATTAAAAACTGAAGAAACTAATTCTGCAAGAGAAAAATGTAAAAATTTTATTACAACATTCTGCAAAGAGGTCCAGAACAGATTGCCGGATATTTCAATTTTGGAAAACATTAATGTATTCTCGCCTGCAATTGCCAGATCACAACAAAAACGTAATATAATTGATATAGCCACATTATTCAAAAGATTTTCTATGGATTCATGCCAGCAAGAATAGGAAAATCTTTCTCACAAAGTACGGAATAAACCCATTGATGTGGTAAAGTTTTGGGGTAAAATTTACAATGTTACAACTTTTAGACAGATTGGAAACTATAAGGTGTAAGGTTATGTTACTGCTAAATTGTGAAAAGCGTTCCGTGAATAATCATATTTTTCAGGAAACCTTTAAATGTTGACTTTAACCGAAATCATGGTTTCAACTACTTCAATTCATTTATGGGCCATATTGCAAATCCATTCAATATAACCTCAAATAAAACGTCTTTTTTAAAGAAAAATTGACATTTCCATGTGAGATATATGTCACACTTTATGTATCAAGATTAATTAAATGGTATAGCTCTTGCAATTAAACAACCGACTTTTGACATTTCGTCTTTTCATGACATGGTTGCCACGAATTACAAAGTATACTTATATATACAAAATATATATAAATTTAACATATATATATATAGATAGGTTATGGTTAAAAAAAATACGAAAACTAAATAGAACGTCAAAATGACAAATGTCAAACTGCCAACGAAATGTCACTAGATTTGATATTTGTTGAATCTGAAGTTTTGTTTGGTTGTGTTGGTATGATTTGAACATTATCGCCACATCGGTGTCAAAATTCGGCTGTTTCGTTGCGAGAGCTACATATGAATGTTAACATACTATCAACAACATTTAAACATAAATAAACCAAATAACGTAAAGAGTTAAATGCCACTATCTTGGAAGAAATAAGTCGTTAAAAATCTTTGTCAAAGTTCTTCTCTTGAATCATTTATGGAATAATACCAGTCTCCATTTTAATTGCATTGATCACTGCAAAATACAACTTCGTTATATGTATTTTTCATTTCGGAGTAAACATTTTACTATGAAATAATTCACACAGCTATCTGATTTCACTTAAATATGAGATATCAAATAAATTCTAATTTATGATATTTATAAATATATAGTACAGACCTAATACAGATATGCGTTTTACAATCCCAGCTGCCCTGTACGTAAAGACTATTTGTACTGTTGATACCCTATATGAATGAACTACCATTAACTGCACATTATGGAAATGCACAAACAGTCTATGAAAAGTTACTTACCCAAGTACGGTGAGTAGATAATGAGTTGCTGTACTTTATGTTGGAACTAGTAGGAGTCGTTATAGTACTTGCAAGATTAAACGTTTCTGGAAATTCTTCACATATTTCACCATCCTAAAAAATAATAACATGATACAATGAAACACCAATTTAAAATAACAAAATACAGACTTCTATATCAAAATGTTGATTTGGTTCCTCAAATTCACCTTCAATGCAATCTTCCCATCTATCTTTGTCATTGTCTTCGTCACATTCTCCCAAACCTAATTCATTCAAAAAAGTAGCCTTATCAGTTTTATCTTCTAAAGAATTTGTCACCTCATCATGTATTAGCATTTGGCTTTGAGAAGTACCTAAACATAATATTGGACATTTTTAATTGTATATTAATATATATTGCAATTGTTACCTGGTAGTGTATCAGTACACAATGAATCTAAACAAATAGTTTCTGTTGGACTGGGACTACTGTCTGCTTTATGAATTTCTGATTCTCTTTCAAACAAATCTGGTGCTTCATTTAAAGTGTCTTTATTTGTTGATGGACATGATTGTTCCATTCTAAGATATCCTACAACTATTACTAGAATTGAATAAATTGATACATCTTTAAACATATTTTATGGGGCAAGGTTAAAGGCATATTATAATGGCTTTTGTTTATTAACAAAACATAAAACATATAAAACTAAACATACATTCCTCATACATGCCTCATTCTCAAAATGCCTTTATGTATGTAATAAAAAAATGTTGAATATTTCAAAATTAAATAGCCATAGATAGCATTAAAATCTGATGCCTATTTCATGTTCATCAAACACTTTCTATAATTTTCTTATACAAAATAAATTCTATATAATTTCATTGAAGGGTTTTATATAACCTATATTTTTGTAACCTCAAATAAAGGAAACTGCTTTAGGAAAATAACTCCATGCCCTACCATGCATTATAAGGTAAATTTTGCTATAGCAGGAACTGCATTTTTACTTGCCCAGACATGTACTTGTTATATTTTTTTCTATTATTTTCTATTATGATATATTGTAAGGCAACTGGCCAAGCCCGTGTAACAAATAATAAAAATGCAATTTCAATTCTAATAGATTCTATTAAGCAATACTTTGAGTATGCAATGTAATATTGTCAAAAAAACCTCAATAGCAAAATATAGACGAACGATAGGAAATTACCTCTTTATAAAACTACAATGACGGCCATTCTTGAAAAAACTACGATTTACCAGGGTTTACTGCCTGTATTTTAACAGAAACTTTTAATAATTGCGAATAGAGCACATACTTAGAATAAAACAGGCTTAAGGTGTAGTGTCTAACACATCATTTGTGTCTCATAAAACTTTGAACAAAACAATAATTTCTAATATTAGGAATCATTAACATTCAGTATAATCTCAATACATACTGCATTTTTAGGGGAGTAAAAAGGTGAGCCTCAAGCAGCAACTTTTATAAATTCAGTAATTGTGTATACTTTTGCCACAACAAGGACAATGAAGTTAGTTTCTATTGTAATTCAATGCATGTTATATTGCTTACCAGAGGAGAAAGACAATGGAGAACCTGGAAACTTAGAAAAAAATCATTACACTCTTTATGATTATTGTAATTTAACTGGCAGTGCCATGAAGTAAAATAATAATCAACATTAGGATTTTTGCGGCTCAGCCTCTCATTATATTTATTATCTTATCGAGTACATGAATTAAGTCTTACATTAACTTTCTCTTCTGCTACTTGCCTTATTGTCATGTTCACGATGTTCAGGCATATTTTTGTGTCAGCTTTTTTGTAAAACATACAAAGCTCAAGCATAATACACCGTACAAATACAATTTTTAAGTTTAACAGTGTTTTTTTGTTATTTTAAGGATGGAATTACCTGGAATTATTTATCCACCAAATAGGCCACTAGAAAGATCAATAAAACCTTCACAATTACCAGTTTTGTATGATTTCTTGTTTTTCATCGAATCAAATATTAATGGTTAAACCACCCAGTAATTAATTTGACTCAAAATAATGTACATTATGTTGTAGGTGAAATTATTTTGGGATGTTCTGATGTAGCTGGCACATACTGGGGAGGGACCTTATTTCATTATGCCAATTTTGAGTTAGCCGAAACCAATACTTTTAAATCATATTTTATTAGTGATTCAACAACAAGTGATGCTAAATTTATTAAGGACAATTATGTAAGTACCATTTCAGTATGTATAAAAAATACAAAGAATCAAATAAAAATTAATACTCTACCATGGAAACGTGCTCCCAGTCCCAGCTGTTGCAGGGATGTAATTTGCATGCGTAATGGTGGTCAGCATTGTCAGATTTCATTTAATACTTGTAGACCTATTTAGCAGAATTAATTTGAATTTTAAAATCCCCCTCGGCTTTTTATTTTTAAAAGTTAGTAACCACCACTGAGATTGTTGTAAGTGCCTTCTGACAGTATGTGTAATGATTATAGAGATAATGTATTAATTTTAGAATGCTAAATATTTATTGTTTGCATAGTTATTGAGGTATAAGACTATGAGTCTATTAGAACCTCTTTATTGGCTGGTGACTCCATAAATATGAGTGAGTAGTATCCTTGTATATACATACGGGTATAGAAAATTTTAACGTTGGATGCCTATTTCAGTGTATTGCTAGAACGTTGCCAAGTCGATGCCGCAGTCGGTAGTGCGCTCTCGTCGGGTAAACATCATAAATGTACGCGTGCCAGATTACTGCGATCAGCGCTGCCCACTCGCTTGATTATCCATCTAGCGAAGGCAGTCCCCACAGCGAATTCTAACTTATAGGTTGCCCTTATATCGACTTTGAGAGGTAGTTTAGAAAATTTTGTATAGATGTCTTACTGTTGTTTGGTTTCCACTTTCTTAAGGATGATATGATATTAGTATATACATATATACAAGGGTAATATTTAATTCAAAATAAATACTCAAACAAAGAAAAGGTTAATTTAAATTTAAAAACAATTTTTTTTATAAATTTTGAAAATAAAATGATTATCAATCGCATAAGTAATAATTGTTGAAAAAATCAAATGTATGTAATTCAAATTTATACCCCTTACATGAATCAATAATATACATTTGACAACCTTCCCTTCTACGCATGCGCGAGCATCGGTTTGAAATGGGAGCACGATTGTGCAGCATCAGACGATATTGACAAAATTGCATCTATAAATGAACTTATTTTTCATTAAAATACGGTTTAAAAAAATTTAATGCCGGGGTTGAACATGGTGGGTATAAAATTGTTTTTTGTAGCAATAAATATATCAGCATATATTTAATATTATATTTTATTGTTGCATAGTTTAAATGTTTTATAAATTGATAAATTAGGAATGGCTTTATTTTAAAGATTGTGCTTTCTAACCTGCCTAGTTGCCATCACAAACTCTTTTTTTTTAAACAATCTAATGATTTCATTAAACCAATTTTTATTTGATCCGACATTTCATATATACATATGTGCAATCCCACAAAAGTAAACCTGGACGATTATAATAGACGTTTTTATCTGCATCGCCGCATAAAAGTGCTAGAGATAATAGAAAATGAGTTTTTTTCGTTTTTTTTTTTTTAATCTCGAACGTCGTTTGTCACAGGCTCATATTTTCTTCGGATTCATAACAAACACAAAATTTAGCAACCTTGCCAAATTTAAGCCTACTCACTATCTCCAATAACAAGCGAGATCCCCATGGTGAGGGTCGAAAATGAAGCAGCTTGTATATTTGTTTGTGACCTATATTTTATGTAGCATCTAATTATTGCCGACATACACTTATTAACAGAAAGGTGAATTTTTATTAAGTTAAAAAATTCACGTTACATTTATACAGGAAAATGTAATTTTTAAGTTTAATCCATAATGTAACCCAAAAGAATAATGTCGATTGAATTCGCTACACCAAGAAATATTCCAATAAAATATACATATGTTCATAGGGACTAAGAAGATTCCAATCAAATACGTATACAATATTATATCTAGGATAAATAAAAAATTTCGACCTCTGTAGCTGAAGTAAACCGGTAGAACCTATGTATAGGCTTTGATGTTTTTTTTTTATTTTTCAGGCCTTATAAACCCAATATTTTTCCAATGTGAGCCTTTTCTCTTTAAGAAACCGCATTTGTACATACGGGCAAAGTATCTTTTATAAATAACGCTCATTTTCGTATAGGTTTACTGCGTATCGTCCAGGTTTTCTTTTGGTACCTCATAAGAATGCTACGAGTATTAGATATTACATACATGGGTAGTGTCATGTTATATTTATTTACATATTCCATCAAAAGAAAGTCCTGATTGAACGAACTGGTAATGACGTTTTGGGTGGGCGGTTACTAAGAGTTCTAATTCGTAGCGTCGTGCGGTCTCTCTAACTGCACGAAAGTTATACGAAGTCGCACGAAGCACTACTATCTTAGCTATTTCCTATCCAAAACGTCGCTATCAGTCCCCAAACTATCCCGAACTACTTCGGGGCACATTATTCCTCCTCGTCTAGATATGTTTATCTGCATTACTAATTTATTTAGGTTCTCTTAGCAGAAGACAGTGGCTTCTTAAAGTTATTGATGTTGCCATCAGATGATACAGAACAACAACTGGAATGTAAAGAAAATTTTGATAAAGTTGATAGAATCACTCAATTGACAGTGTGGAATTCAAATAAGTTTGCAGTTTGTACAGAAAAATACATAGGCTTATATGATATTTTAAATGGATCGTCAATACAATTGAATAGAATTTTTAAGTAAGACCTTAAAACACATTATTTCCTTTAACTTCTGGATTAATTTTGTTTTTAGAAACTACCATACCGACTCTATATTTTCCATTGATGCTAATAAAATGGATGATCATTTGTGTATATCCAGTTCTGCTGATAGAAAGGCTTGTATTTGGGATACGAGAATGGAGGTCCCTGCAATTGGTAATTAATGTAGCAACTCTATTATCTATTTTATTATTATTTTATTTTTTTAGTAATATACAATAACGAATTTTCACCATTAACAAGCGCCGCGTGGAATCAAAAAAATGATGAGTATGTAACAGTAGGAAGTGAAGCAGGAGATACATACTTATTAAGTATTAAAAAACCAAAAGATGTTGTTCATTCAACTCGTTGTTTTGATAGCAGTATACATAAACAGTGCTTTAACTCATCCGGCCAGTTAGCCATTTGCGGTAATACTTCCAGTGTATTAATATACGATTGCCAATCTGATCAACTGACAAGATGTTATGAAAATACTGAAAAGGATACAGTTATAAGAGGTTTATCATGGTACAAAGATAATTTATATTCATGTGGGTTTAATAGGATGCTAGCATCCTATTGTTGCTAGAATGTTACTTTTTTTTGTACTTTTCCATGAATAAATTTACACACAAACTTCTTTTGTTTTATTCATGAGTGGTCAATTAACTGTTTTCTCCGAGAATAGGAGCTGCATTGTTGAATCTACAAACCCTTAGGTACAGTCTTCATCTTCGGATGTAACTTAAACCCACGTGACCTATTTTCAGTATACAACCAACATTACAAATTGGTAATAGTTATCGTCAAAATCACTAATATATTGCAGCTACACAGACTTTCCCTTACCATTGGGATCTTGTTAACGGCACACAACATCAGGATCTATAGCGCTATACTGAAAAAACCAAATGTCTAGCTGATTTCATGCAAAAGATAGCGAAACAGTATTTTGACATTATGCAGGTATATTTTTACGTAGAATTAAAATATGTTATTGAAACTAGTGTAGCTTTTACAAGTTTTGAGGTTTTTATACAAACTTGTTGGTTTTAAATACAATTCGTAGATATCGTAGACTGTATCAGAAAGAGCAAGCTTAATTTGGTGATTTCAATTATGTATAAATAAAAGAAATAAAGTTATATTTGTGCAGTTATCACATAATTTATTTTTATATTTTTTAATTACCCATTTCCTTACATAGATAGTGTGATTTCAAAATGTTGATGACTGGTAATACACTATACAAAAGAGCAAGAACATAATTTAAAATAAAATTTGTTATATCGTTTGTGATTATTTGTTGTGTAATCGACTAGATTTGGATTTAACAATTCGATTGCACACATTTTCACGTTTGAATTTGATATGAAATCTCATTGGTCACTCATGGCACTAATAGATTATAGTTAAAGTCCGTTCGCACCTTTAGATTTGGCTTAGTCAACTCTAGACTCAAGTGCGAACACTTGTGAAAAACGCGTGAACGCGAGTGTGGATAGTTTTCCAGTCTTCGGTAAAATCGCGTGTGTCAAAGGGTAGTCGCATGCGCATTTCCATTATAGAAGTGATGGCGATGAACGTGTGCACTGACAATACATATATCTCGACGAGCATTTTTTCCTGCAAGTGCATGAGCACAGCTGTGCACAGTGTGAGTGTAGAAATGTGTCTAAAGGCGTATTTAGATTCGTGCGCAAAATTTCGTGGTCGTAGAAGTACGTGAAACTAAAAGCCGTGATTCGCTGCAGATATGTGTTCTAGGGGGAGTTGAAATATGAGCTTTCTTGTAAAGCTGTAGATCATCAGTACTCACTACTCATTTGTTATGTATAATGTGCGTTGATAGCGACCGGTTCACCATGAAGTTATCAATAACACAAAATTACGACAACTTGTAGCAAAAGTTGAACTTTTGCGAACTTCTGCGTCGGTGTTTATGATCGCATATGTACAGCAACCTGCAGCACGAACTAATACATGTGTGCTAGAGCATCTGTATTTATTGTATATATTATTTTGCCTGACCTATCCAAAAGTCAATAGTATAATATAATAATACATTTCCTGGAGCGCTATTCTGCACCATTTAGGAATATCGCTATATGTGATGTCCTTGTATATTTAGCTATTCTACATGAAGTACAGCGATATCGCTAAATGGTGCAAAATAGCCCTTCCGTGCGCAAGCGTACTCATACGCGAACAATTCCGAACTATTTCGAAAGTGTGATTTACGTTTAGCCATCGTAAAATTGATGACGTACTCGGTTATATGACTTGATGACGTATGCATGAAACTGCTTCAAAAACATGTTTCAAAATTCTGTCGCGAAAAAGCGCCTCAACTCTCTATAGATGAATTATGAAAAATATCTTGGAAAAGACACCTGTTATAACTTATTAATATAAATTGGATAATAGTAACAAGAAATAACACAAAACACGGCAAAAATTCGACCGTTTCCCACAAATTCAGACACAGACGCCATTTTGAATTTTGACAGATGTGTGTATACCGATGCCGCTGAACCCACAGCGTAGACACACATAAACAGTAAAATAGACTCGTCCTACGATTATAGGGCCCAAAACGGACACGATGTAATATGTATTTCTAAGATTGAAAGTACTCCACAACTTCTACAGTCCGACCAATTGAATTTATAATTGGAGTAGACTTTTGTGTTTTGCCACAAAGTTTTTTATAACACTACTTAATCAGTAATGTCACTGTATCACAGACTAATAAATAATAATTTTAGGTTATGTTGCTTTAAAATGCTTTGTTTTAAGTACGTGATTTTGATGGATGTCAGCACAACGATACAACTAATTGCAAAGAAAACGAACGATTAAAAAAAACTTTCAATAAAAAGAAGTTTTGTGTTACAAATTAAACATTTTAAAATCTTACAAACGTGTTATTATAATTTGATGTGACACTTCATTGACAGTTATAAAAATATGTGTTACCACGTTGTAATACTCATAGCTTACTCTAATTATGAATTCAATTGATCACCCAGTATTTATATCGCGACCCACTGTCAGTGTGCCAAGCGTTAATAAATAAATTTAAAAAACCGTGCAAACGCATTCCTGAAGCAAAAAAAGGTTGAAACTAGTTTTGCTATACGACGTTTTAGTCGTAATACCATCATTATGAAGACAACTGTTCTAACAAAGCAGCCAGTTGATACCATAAGGCTGTGTTATTGCGTAAATCTTATTCACTTCGCTAGTGCGGCATCTCAACAGACCGAAGGAGAAAAGGCCTATAGTTCGGTATTAAAATATAATTAAAAAAAATTGTAATACAGAAGCAGGCATCCTTTAAAAGTGAAAAAGGAAAAAATTATTTAACATTTTATTTATACAGAGCCAATTCCTACATTATCAGCCACACCATCTGTTTGTAATTAATTTATGTCACAATACTTACAAATCTAATACGTAGCCGTAAAAAAATGTCATAACTTGTGAATGAATAATACATATGGTACAAGATCCAACAAAATATACAGATTTGTTGATGAACAAATGTTAAAATATACATTAATTATGCGTGTAAAATGAATAACAGTTCATTGGATTGCAACAAAAACAATAATCACAACCGTCAAGTACAATGAAGAAACAATCCTAAATATCACACAGATGGTACATTTGATTAATAAAAACGATTCTAAAAATATAAAAAAAAGATCCAAATAAATTAATGAGTACAGAATAAGTATGAAACCATGTAATTTTTAATAATAACGTTGTGTGCTGGAAAAAATCACAAGATAAACACAATTGCACTTCATATAAATGTATATATAAACATTTGCTATAGATGTTTACCTATTTATGCATTTTTTGTATAAAACTACGATTATATGAAAATGGAAGTTTTACGTTAACAGTTGAACCCACTAACAGTTATATGTAAAGGAAAACATGAGTTTAATAATATAATTAATAGTATTGTAGGTATACATTGCTCTGTGTCTGGTCCCGTAAAATTAAGCCCCGAATTCTTTTGCATCATCTTCTGTTATATCTCCATACTGCCAAATACAAATATGTTCTTTTTTAGCCTTTTCTTGAGCAGCCAAATATTCGTTTACCTAAAAATAAAAAAAAGAAATTGTTAATATTATATTCTTGGCAAATTATAATATTCTAGCAACGTAAAGTGCATATATTTTGTGTTTATAATATACATTTGAAATTCATATAGGAAAATAATTTAGCATTGCCCACTTCATTAGCAGGGTATAGATAAAGGGGTGGCCCGGTCTCAATCCCATTATAATAATAATAATAACGTGCTTTATTGTCATGAAAATTACAAATTTTATCGACAAAGCTAAGGAAAATTACAATTAAAAATGGTAAAACAAACAAACAAGTAATACATAGTGTTGACACACTAAGTTGTCAGGTACGTGTAAATATACAAAAAAAAGTACAGAAATAAAAAAAAACAAAAAAAATACAAAGCTTTAAATTTAAAATTTTTACCCTCTTCCGAAAAAGTCGCTAACTGCATAAAGAGGTCTCATTAGGAGGAATGATTTAACCTTCCTGCGGAATTTTACATATGTTGATATCGATCTAAGCTGGATTGGGAGATGGTTGTACAGCTTGATTGCGTTGTAGATGATTGAGGTTTTAGTCACGCAATAATGCTAATGATGCTAATTGTCTCGTTGTGTTTGTTTATACTTGTTATGTTCTAATCCAATTTTTTGTGTTTGTTTAACAGTATTAACTCATTATAAATAGTAGTCTTATTGTTAAGCGGGTCGTTACGGTTCACTGAGCACGTTTAGTGTACCGGAACGATCGGATGCTGAGGATGGCAACTTAGTTGCCGAAATACGTATCCAGTAGTTCTTCACTCATCGAGGTGGTAAGGGTATTTTTTTTTAATTTTTTTTAGTAGCCGGAACGATCGGTTAGTATATATATACTTACATTATAAGCCGGAAGGTAGTGTTATACCATCTTTGGCGATTCAAATGACCCATTCAGCCAATCTTCATTTTTTTTTAAGAAATGTGTTTTATGTACCACAGCCCATCCTCTTTTAAATTCGGATTTTACATAAGAAAATCTAAGTTTTATTTCTTGCAATTGTTGACCGTCATACTCATCATAATTCATTGAGGTAATTTTCCATGAATTCCAATTTCCTATCTATACTTGGCAAATTTTGCTCTTGCATAAGATGAAATACTAACTCCTGACGTCTGCTACGGCCGTCAGCAGATCAATAACGTTTGTTTTGTCTGCTATTCGCTAAACGATTAAGTTAAGATGGGCGCCATGAACAACAAATTATTAATTTTAGTGATAGTCCAAGATCATATGTGCTCAAAACTCTGTGCATATTGTGCTGTCTTCCAAGATACGTAAGTATGCAAATTTTCAAATCTATAGGACATTTAGAAGTAAGTTAAAATTGCATTATCAGATCGATTTACATACTGACATACATACATAAAGCTTCTAAACGAGAAGTGTAGTAAAATACAAAGCTTGTTAAGTTAATAAATAATTTGATTTAAACGTGTATACATTTTATCCGATGTTTTTCCTTTATATAATAAAATTTCATCATCGTATTTCCGCTCATTTTCTTCGCGTACCATCTCGTCTCGTATCCGAGCTACCGGCGATAGTTTACTTTACTTCCTTTAAGGCGCACCTAATTGACTAATTTATCGAGCAGATACTCGGGCTCGCGCACACAGGCAGCCGGTATATATAATAAACATACTATTTTTTCCTCTTCTACGAAACGTTCCACCGGCGGCAATTCATCAACGTGTCACGGCGCTTTCTCTTTACGACTACGTGGCTCGTTATTTTTCCCCGCGCTGACGTTAATATAATTTAGTACAAAATATAAATATTTCTGAGCGATGACAAGGGATAATTAATTGACGTCGAAAAGGACGCCGCGTTGTTAGACAAATGGACGTTGAATGGTCTTCATGTTCCGTGCTCGAGCAGGTGACGTATCAAAAAGGAGAAGCTTATGTTGATAATTTGCTCGATATTTCGTCGACAGTTGGGAAACCTATATGTATTTTCCGAACGTTTCCATTCGGAGTGTTTAGGAAGGGTTGGTATCCCTTCGTACACTTTCCCCAAGCTTTCTTACATCTCAGTTTATATGGATATATCTTCATCTGTAAAATTCTTCCGGGTTGAAAGGAGAGGGCTCTAAGTTTTGCGAATTTTTAAAATCAGTATCGTTTCTAATGGGTTATGAATCAGAAAAACCAATTGAAGATAGAAAGATGGGAGAGGAAAATTTTGAGAAGAATACTAGGGGGAAAGCATACACAACTAGGATGGGAA
>JARFOC010001158.1:438563-448661 GCA_031763485.1 Osmoderma eremita | reverse complement strand
GGAAAGAACTACAAAAATTTTTGTCGTAGATTCAAAAAATATAGGTTTCAAGGAGTCATAATCACTTATTATTTTACTGTTACTACATAGTCGCCAAAATTGAATTTTGAGCCGATATTGGCCTGTTCGCCCCATAGTGCGCCGGGGAGCTTATCAGAATAAATACGGTATTTATTTAATTTTAATGAGCCTGTTTCTTATTCTGCTTAAGGTTAAGGTTAGTTCCTTGCAGTTATCATCAATTTTGAAGAAACACTTGGATAAATTGAAACAATTTAATGTAACTTTGAGAATATTCTACAAATTTTACACAAACTATATTTGCTCTACTGTGATCGCGCCATTTCTCATTTGTGTTTACCGCCGTTAGGATTATTTTTGCTTGTTTTTGTATTAATGCAAATATGAACTAGTTTATAACCAATCTACGGACCTTTCTGGTACCAACCTCAGGCGGTTGACATTGATCACTGTATATACTATATACTTACCAGTTTATTTAATCTTCTTTCTTTGCGTTTTTCGACAAGCAGTAGGCCTTCACTGATAAGGTTTTTAACCAAGTCTACTTTCTTGTCTGTCAACAACGTAACAGCAGGTGGAGAACCTAATTGTTTATATTCAACGTTAAGCAATAGTTTGCCACTGAATAGGTCTTCGCGCAGGTACTTCAATGCTAATTCTGCAAACTCTGCGTCCTTCGGCAAACTGGCACAAGCTAATGAATATTCAGACGCAAACGCTTTCTCAGTTGCATAAACAGCAGGTAGGGCGGCTAAACGGGCGCTCGATACCGTTTCTTGATTACCATAATCAATATAACGTATATCTACGTATGAACCATTTACTTTCTCTACTTTCGCTCGATACCATTGGTCGTCCACGGAATATTTTGCCGCGCAGATGTCACCCCGTTTCGGAGTATAAGCACCGGGTAAAGGCGGGTTAACTTGGAATTCTTGGCGAAGTTTTGCTATTAACTCTTCTGCTTTAGGCCCCTGTTGGCAGTTTTGCACAAAAATTGTGCTTTCCTTTGTTATTTCAGTAACAATGACTTCTTCGTAATTAATCACTCTTTCAGGATTCTAAAAATATAGATTGTGAGAATGGTAAAAATTACTAAAAGTAACTAAAAACAATAACAAAATTATATCGTAACTACATAATTTGTGTACTTAAAAAATCTTATCGTGATATGCACGATACTTTACAGTAATGTATTATCCCACCAACTAAATGTGACCGGTTCTGCTCTCATGTGTTCCCAAAGATAAAATTTGTAGGCAGCATTGAAATTGTTCCCAATGTAAAACTAACCAGGGTGACAATTATATTAACACTCAAATGATAGAAACAACTTATTTGTTAAACATACACCAAAAATGTTTTTGTTTGTTTTAATATTTATTTCTATGTTTACAGGATATGTTACACAATGGCTGGCGCATTAACATTGAAGCAAGGAAGAGTTGTTACAAACTTGATGGAAGTGCATAATTCGCCGACTGTGGTTCTTTCGAGGGCGATTTACACATGACCCACCAACCCATTTAACAATTTATCGTATTTACAAAGTTTGTGGATACTGGATCAACAACGTAGGAAATGCAGGACGCCTTAGACCTCAAAGATGTCAATTGAACGTTGCTGTTTTGCAGCAAACCGTATTGCAAAGTACTTCGTAACCAGCAAGACGGTGCACTGCGGAAACAGGGATTCCTAAAAAACGGTGTGGCGGATCTTGAAACACGACCTTGGGATGCAAGCTTTAACGATGGAGCAAAAACGTGTTCGAGCGGAATGCTGTCAGATAGAGATGGGCAGTTCAGTTCAATTTAAAGATATATGTCTTTAGTTCTAGTTCATTTTACTGAACTGCATATTTGAGTTAATTCGCAGTTCACCTAGTTCACTTATTACTGGAGCGACTGATCCACTTTTTTTTAAATTGTCTATTATTTATTATGTGGTATTACTTTGATTTATTTGGTATCTTTCTGTGAAATTATAAAAAATCAATATTTATATAAGAGTAAATTAAATATATTGCTTATGGAATTTATCGAGTATTATTGATTATTTCATTCAGTACCTTGTAATTTATTTATTACAGATAATATAGTTAAATATATGTTAATGAATATATAACGAGCAATTTTTTATAAAATTTAAAAATATGCATTGTAATAATCGTAATAATGAACAATGAACTGCGAATTACTAAAGATAATTTTGCTGATATAGTTCATTCGAATCTTAGCAAAGATACGTATCTTTGAACTAGGTCGTTCGCGAACTACCCATCTCTA
Source organism: Osmoderma eremita (assembly GCA_031763485.1). NCBI lineage: Eukaryota > Metazoa > Arthropoda > Insecta > Coleoptera > Scarabaeidae > Osmoderma > Osmoderma eremita. The sequence continues at coordinate 446,352 of JARFOC010001158.1, read as the reverse complement.
CTGTCAGATATTAACTTAAATAAATAAGTAATATCCAGCAAGGCATTGTGAATCTAATAGCATTCAGCGATAAAGCCGCTTTTCGCACAAGAGGACTTGTTAATAGACATAACTGGGTCACGGAAAATTCACGAGTCATTCGGGAGCTTTAACGTGACTCTCCAAAGGTGAACGTTTGGTGTAGTGCGACCGCCGCTGGATTAATTGATGCCTATTTTTTTAATAACCCGAGAATGAATTCAGGCGTCCACTTAACGATGCTACAGCGGTATGGCATTGGTGAACTACCGCTACAAATCCGACTTGCAGGACGTTTCCAACAAGATGGCGCACCACCGCATTGGGAGCCTGCTATTCGTGCTCTTCTCGACCACACATTTTCTGGTAGATGGATTGATCGTGGTGGACCATGGCGTTAGCCTCTACAACCCCCAGACTTGGCACCCTGTGATTTCTGGTTATGGGATAGAGTATAGAAGCATGCGTATAGCTGGAGTGTTCGCGACATAAATTACTTATTTCCCGTGAAATATGTGTGCGAGCTTTAAATGCTGCTGTTAATCGCTGGTTTATATGTGTTGAACGTCACGTTCAATCAACCTGTTCATCACGAACAGGTTGAGACCGTCATGTAAATCATTTAACATGTGATGTATTTAAAGTTAATACATTGTTTCTACCATTTAAGTGTTAACATAATGTTGACTGTATAATAAACACATATGATTTCGATTTGTAATTTCGTTAGGTTTAAGAGTTAATCTATCTGTTTAAAATAAAGTTTTTCAATGTTTCAGTATACAATGCAACCGTTCGCATTGATGTAGTAATTCATAATATAAGTATAACAAATATTAACGCACGTATATCTAATAATGTAAATTGATGTAAAATACGAGGATGTCCGGTTACTAAGGTACGTTTGCGCGACACACCGCCAATCTCGCTCCGATCAGATTGAGACTTGCACGCATTTTAGATGTGCATATGTACTGCATAGGTGGCTACTGTCATTGCCTTAGGTTCAGTACGTGTGCAGTGATAGCCGCACAATGTCAGTTCCGATGGAAACATACTGCAAGTTTGAAGTGCGGGCGGTCATTCGTTTTCTGCATGCAAATAATGAAACACCTACCGAGATTCATAAAAATATACTGAAGACTTACGGAGAAGGCGATATGAGTCGAGAACAAGTTAGTATTTGGTGTAAACAGTTTAAAAGTAGACGCACAGCTCTGCACGATGATCCCGAAGGTGCGCGGAAAAAAAACCATCAACAACGAAAACGGATAAGAATCAGTTAAAGATCGATACGCCGATTTGAGAAGATCGTCGATTAAAAATACGGGAAATTGCTCTACTGACCGGCATTCCTAAAAGCTCTGTTAGTGAAATCGTGAGTGAATTAGGCTATCGTAGTGTCCGCGAGATGAGTACCAAAACTGTTGATGGACCAACACAAAATGCAACGAATGGCGGCGGCAATGGAGCTTTTAACGCACTATCGTCAGGAAAACGGATTTCTAGAGCCTATAGTTACAGGAGACTAAACGTGGGTACACCACCATACCCCCGAATCAAAAAAAGAGTCGATGCCGTGGAAGCATCGGAGTTCACCAACACCGAAAAAAATCAGTTCCTCATAGTCTAGACCCGAGTCCTTCTGATTTTCATTTGTTTGGGCCGTTGAAAGCTCATTTATCGGGTAAAAGGTTTGAAGACGACGACAATATTTTACAAATTTGGATGGTACCTTTTACGAAAAGGGTTTACAGAAGCTTGTGCCTCGCTGGCATGTATCTTAACATTGGCGGCGATTATGTTGAAAAGTAGCTCACAGTTCACGCTATTACTTACTGTATGTTTGATTTCTATAAATAAAGTAGTCAGGCTGTAATTCACAAATGTACCATAGTAACCGGACATCCCTCGCAGTACATATTTCATACTCCTAGTAAATACATATTGTTTTTTTAAGTACTTTTGCTTTTTTCAAATAATTTCTTAAATGTTTCTATATTTTATATAATCTTCCTTTTCTTTTTTTGTCACACTTCATATTAACTCAATTGGATTTTAGTCACATTCACATGGAGTTAGTCTTAAATCGCCCTCTTCTAAGACTATGGCTTGTCGCATAGTTATCATTTTCATATTTGCGCAAGGGGTTGTTATTTTATACCATTTCCAACAATTCCCTTTTTTTATTGAAGGATCATGGGCAATAATTGCCGTCTGCAATCGGGATATGTACAATTACAGATTTGAGTACAACATTATCTATTACTTTAATTGATCTCTGAGATAATCATAGCAGAGTGAAAACATTTTAAGAAGTACCAATTCATTTACTGGAAGCCAAGTTTGGTAAATCGATTAGAAAGAAATGGACCAGTTAATCATCCGTCTCGTTCGTGCGATATAACACCCTTAGATATTCTCGGTGGGGTTATGTTAAGTCGTTAGTTTACCCCGACAAGGCAACGTTATGCAATTTGCAGGCCAACATTGAACGTGTGTTGAAATGTTAATCTTCTTGCGAAGCTATAAAACCAAAATTCGGCATTCTTAATGAAAACCCATTTATAAACGAAAATGATTATAAAAATAAATCATCCAAAAAAGCCCAACAGACATGCGGTATACGCCAAACAGCGACAAATACACAACAGAACTGTGCCAATCGGAGGGGGTGCGCGTTAAAGGGAATGCATTTTAGTTCGTATATTTACAGCTGGCCACTTTTACTTGGTCACGCTGTAATTACTGAATTAATAGGTAATACTCATACTAATTACATTCAAAATGTGAGATTTCGCAGATTATGGGATGGTATATCAAAACATGTTGATATACTCTCCACCTCATTAGTTTAATAATAACTAATTTACTCAATGCACATGCTGCTGATTACACTAACAAGTGGGTGTACTAGGCAACTTACAGCACGGTCCTCTTCAACTCTTTGCTCATCTTCCTTCTCTTCAACATATTCTTTCCATCTACGTAATTTTTGTTGTTTGGCACTATCTTCTGCATTTTTCAATTGTTTATAATACTCAGACCTATCCGCAGTAGGATGTACTGTTGCAAAACCTTCTTCAACAAGTGCTACCTAGAAGGTAAGATAGATAGATATATACATATGAATTCCTATCAAGTAGTTATATAAAATAAAAAATATATAAATACTAACCGACAAGTTAACATTTTCGACCCACAAGTATCCAATAAAGTTTCCTGCTTTGTCAACAGATTCAATTTGAACTGTTACTTCTCTTTGCATGCATCGGTCCTTTGTATATGCCCACGCTTCATCTCCATATGGTTCTGCTTCAGCTGCAGGTACATTTCCAATTGTAGGACGAGCACCACGTGGGCAGGTGATACCCCCAAGTAAAAACGTACATAAGCAGTGTTCCTTGGGAATAAATACTCGTAATCTGGATCCACTTGCAACAAACTCCACAATACCATCAATACGATTAGCACGTTGGAATGAGGGTAAATATTGTTTTGATTTAACAGCATCCTAAAATAAAAAAGAATATAAAATAAAATACTTGAAAAACTATTGAGATTCATTTCCAGTTCTTATTGATCGATTAAAAAAAAACAATGAAAACTCACTATTTCAATAACCCTATGAGTCGGAATATCCTTTTTAGCATGAATTCCCTTTTGGGACTTGCTAGCCTTATTTTCGGCAGCCAATAAATCATCATAATGGGAACTTCTATGATCATCATCTTGCCGATATCTAACGACAGTGGCTAATCCTTTGGATACTAACGCCTCAGCTACATTTACACCACCAATAGTAACAGTAGCACAGGTTTTCTCTGGGAAGTTCTCTCTAGCTTCTTGTATATAATCAACTACAACGTGGACTTTTTTATCAATTAATTTCTTCCGCAAAAATTCACGAGCTTCAAACATCCACGGTATGTCATACAAAGGACGGAATCCCTTCGGCCTTGGTATTGGCTTTCCATCGTCATCAGCGGTACTAGAGAGTTAAATCAAGTCAATTAAATATAGTCGAATATCCGTATACCAAACTTGTACGTCAAAATTCTCCATATATTAAAGCTTGTATTAGTTCCATCATCATATTTCTTAGAAAGTTTTAATTGGAATATGCACAGTCAATTGTAACTGATCTTCAAAGGAGAATAGAATTAACCGTCATGGTAAAAAGACGTAATTCTTAAGTTTGTAATAATTAAATAAAAATAATAAAAAAACTTTTCAAAAAGGCATCTTTGAGAAGAAAATATACAATTTATGCAAACTCTTTAATTTCCTATAAAGATGACCATGAACAGCTCACCTTAATTTTGGTGGGCGGATACTTGACAAAAAGATCTTTTTTATTTGTCCACTGGGCAGTTTAATATGTAACACGTCTCCATTAACGACTTCAACAACAGTTCCAGTAAATTCCTTCTCTTTGCCAGTTATCTGTGGAGCATTGGATTGCCAATCTTTCCATAAACGTAATCTTCCTTCTTTAGCTTTGCGTTCTGCATCTCTTAATCTTTCAGCACCAGATTTCATAAATGCTATTGACCAGTCCACACATCTTGCTAATCCTTCCCTTAACAATATTTCGGCAATATTACCCTTTGGATGAAGAATAGTACCAACAAAATTATTGTTGTTCACAGACTCTAATATTATTTCTACATCTCGCTGCAGAAGTCTTATTTCCACAAAATAACGTGCTTCACCAGCAAAAGGAAGTTTTTCATTTGGATCTGGTCTTCCTTTATCATCTAGTTTGAAACCATTACATCGAATACCTGATATCATTAACGTGATATGATAAAAATCTGGAAGAAGAAAAGCCCGAACTGTTGAACCATCACGAACATGTTCGATTACTGCTTTAACTGGTTTCCCACCCTGTTTATCAACAAAAGTTCGCATATTATCAATTGACCATTTGATATCTCGTACATGCTCCTGCAAAAATAATTAAGTTAACAAAACACTTTAGTTCATAAACTAATTTATTTTTTTGTTCAGTTAGAAAATCTTTATATTTCAAATCTTACAGTTTTTTTGAAAATATTTGTATGTACTTGGAGAAATGAAGCCATAGAAATTAAATTTTCAATATAATACTAACTTGTTTTAATAATATTCTATATTTTATATAGAAACTCTATATAAAATATAGTAAAAATTATGCTTACCGATGCATTGCCACCCCATTTGCCTTTTCCCTGAGCTTTAGCTACATTTTCACGTTCACACAATTCTTCGAGTTCAGAAGTCATTCGAACACCTTCCCGTCGCACTGTAACCAATCCTTCAGAAACTAGACTCTTCGTTATGTTTTCAGCAGTGTTAAAATCTGTAAAATGTATTTTAGATAATGCCACCTAGAAGTTAATCGTACATCTATACCTTTTCCCAAATACAGAACTCCATATTCACGTGTTGCATTTGCTGGTTTTTCAGAAGTAAACCATACTTCTTCACCAACCAACTTCTTTCGTAAAAATTCTCTTGCTTCCCATGCATATGGTTCATCTTTGGTTACTTCCGTACTAAAAATTTATATGTAATAATAAAAAAATATTTACTGTTAAAAATAATCCGTATAATAAAATACTCACTTTTCTGTAGCGCGACGAGCAAGCTTGGGAGCAATAATATTTGAAAAATTCAATTGCTTTTCTGGAGGCGGAGCACCAACAGAGCCTCGAATGATAACAGAATCCCCGGAGAGGATCTACAAAACACGTTGTATTGACAAATACATATGCCAACTCACACAATAGGTTAGGTCTCAACAGTTTATAAAGAATACAAAAAATGCATGATTTTTGACATTAGCAAAGCATTAGTTTCACGCTTACATTAATTACGTTACTTTACACTCAAATTTTCATTAATCTTTTCAAAAATAATGTCCCATATGTGGTTAAACCATGCCAACCAAGCAGACAAATTTGTCAATGTGATACTGTTCTAAATTAAAAATAAAAAATAAAATTTATAAAATTACGCAATGCAAAGTTATTTAATTGTTTTATTACAAAAGGAAACCAACTTACTTGTTTCACTATTCCACGTTTGGGTTGAATTTGCTGGGTCGTCATCATGAATGGGCCATACACTTTTCGTGAAAGACCGACTCGTCAGTCGTCAGCTGTGATCACGTGACCTAGAGAAAGCGTTATACTTTCTTTTAAGGATAAATTTATTTACAAATTATTTAACAAGTTTATTTATGTTTCAAATTGTTTTATTTTTATTAAATGTATTCTTGTGAACTATTTATATAAAAAATATTGAAAATTGGTATGCTAAAACCGCATATCCACAACTTGCCAAATCAAAGTTTGACCGCCAGTTTTAAAAGTTCAAACCAGTTCAAATTCTTATTACAAAAATGTAAACTTAAAAAAAAAAATTTTCTAATTTGGTACTAATAATAACGCTATGCATCGAAAACGGTATCTAGCACCCTAATACATAAAACAGCAGATGTAATTTCTCCAATTTCAGGTGGGCTGCATAATAAATTCCCATTTATTTTGCATTAAATTTAATAAAAATTAAATTTTAATAGAAAATTTACACATTCATTTTAACTTGAATGCAAATGAATAGGGTATCATCAGCCACCCAAAAATTTCCAAATTTTGAAATTATATGTGCCAGAAAAAGAGCATGCAGGAGGCAAATTAGAAAAATTAACCTAAACAACTCCTCATAAGACACATCGCACTCGCTTCATGGTTTACGAATCTCATCTTCAAGTTATTCCAGGCTATTATTATGTTCGTTTGTTATTTAAATGTTTATTATATTTATAATTACTTACATGTTCCCAACCAGCAAAATTGAAATTTGCCACAATTATTTTAGTAACTTCAATATTAAAGCATGAAATTACCTACAGTTTTGTATCACATCAATGGGTATTTTAATATCTTTAAGTTGAAGTTACTAAAAATAATGGCGGTAAATTTGAATTGTGCTGCTTGGGTTTCCTATTCTGTTTTTAGAATTAATTTTTACTTTCGAGTTTGTACGTTTTTTAGATATGTTTGTGATTTCTGATAATTAAAAATATTGGTCAATATTTCCACCCAATGATCAATTTAACAATGCCGTAGCTAAATTTTTATTATAATTTTTAATCTTTTACTGTGAATATTACGACTGGTGGCGAAAAATTATTCTCAGAAATAATTAAAAGTCGAATTAAAAATGTAGTCACAGCATTACTAAATTTAAATGAGAGATGTAAATACGACTCATTATTAGTAGACGTATCACACTGATGGGATTAAGGAAAATCGAAACATATCTAACTTTTAAATATCGCGCCATATTTCTTAAGCACGATTCCGTCTTACTTTCATGTTTGGCCGTGTACCAACGCGGAGGACGCTTGTATTATATTATCAGCGTTACGTCCTGTTTTACGTTGAAATTGTTAGGGTTGTTAACCATCAAAATGGCGAATCCTATATCCACACCTGTTTACCTTTTATGCATTCAGTAGACACGGTTTAGTGCTTGCTGAGTAACGCTTGGCGTTAGTATCGATTTGGTGACCAATCAGAACGAAGCATGATGACGCGTCATTTCCTGAGATTTTTGTCATATTTATATAATTGTTCGCCATTTTTAAACTCGTATTGTTTGTATTCGGAATCTGCTTTTATCTCTTTGTGATTTGTGAGTGTAATATAGTAAACGCTGCAATTATTGTGAATACCCGTATTTGCAACAATGGGTGGCTTAAGAAAATGCTGCGTACCAG
>JARFOC010001158.1:419775-438463 GCA_031763485.1 Osmoderma eremita | reverse complement strand
GACTGACTAAAAATTGAAACAAGACATATGTGTGTGTAATTGCTATTCCTTTCTTAAATATTATTGTATTATATGGGTATTTGTATGTTTCCAGCTATTTTGTTACCAAAATGGTAACTTATTTGTTAAAGGATTATATATTTTTCTTAAAATTTAATAAAACGTATAATACCCCAATTCCTAAATAAATGTTCGAAATGTAAATTAGGGTAATGTTGAAGAATAATAAATAAAATTATGGGCTTTTGCACTGATTCTTAAATAAAAGAAATAAATGTTTGTTTATATTTTACCGTTTTCCACAAAATGTGCATTTGAACTGTCAGAAACCCAAATAATGGAACCTGAAGTAATAATGTACTGCTGATTCGACGGTATGGTAACCGTGTACGATTTTCCATAAGCTCTGCTAAGCGACTACATATTGAGACAAAATAATATATATATATATATATATTTATCACGGATTTGACAGTTTATTTGTTTTTCTAATAATTTTTTAAATGTAATACTAAGTAACTAGTTCATTAACAACAATTGGGGCCAATCAGCAACACAAAAAAGCAAAATACTTATTCTATCATATCTAATTAACAAAAGAAAATGTTCATATTGTGTGATAACTAAATATGGCGACAGTATAAACTAACTATTAAGAAGGAAACAAGATAAGATAATGGAGAACGAAACGTCAGCTAAGTTTGTCTATAATAATGCGCAATATATTAGGGAAACCACGAAATTTATAATATTTGCTCTTTTTAATATGTAAGCTGTAGCATCATATACGATTAAAAGAGCATTTCGATGCGTTGAAATATCATCTGAAAAGATATGATCAATACTGGTCACAGTTAATCCCCTTTGTCCTCCTTGCTATAAAAATTGTTTCTGTTGGTACAATATTACATAGGTTTCTGCCATAATATCCGTAGTCTTATCTGCACTAATCTAATCATGATTATTTTTTTTCTTTTTCTTTTTGTAATTTCACGTTTTGAAACGACGTATAAAAGTAAAAGTAAATACGCCTTTCAGAGAGTGGATTGATTATTATATTTATTATATTCTATTACAGCTTCTTTTGTGTGTATTTTGCTTTCCAAATGTTAAATTAATTTAAATTTTAACATTCCAAGCTTGAATAAATCACGCAGTAAATTTTACTCTCCCTAGCTTCACTTCACTAGCTTCTCATGCCTCATTGCTTAACTGAAATCTACCCCACAAGTATCAGTGTTATTCCATTGGTATTCTAGTGAAGAGCGTATCTTCAAGGTTTCACCTTTGTCAATGATACTATTGGTAACACGTTTTCCTTTGTAGTTTCTATTGAGGGTGAAAACTTAGTGGCTGAAATAGTTATTTAGAGTCACTTACTTAGTGAAGTAGTAAGGGTAGTTTGATTTAGTGCTATTATTTCACAATGTTTCGTAAATTTTGTTTATATATATATATTCACGTACTGACTTCTACAATAGCAACTTATACACTAAAGACTCTGAAGGAAAAAAATTTGCTCTAACATTAATCTACCCTACTCAACAAAAACAGCCATTAGGAATATAATTACATTAAAAAGTACAGTCGGCTCCAGGTACCTGGCGTTGAATTAGTTTTAGCTCGACGTGCGTTAACAAAATAATAATAAATTAATTCAGGACACGTCAATCTTTGCAGATGAAATACACAATAATAATAAAAATAACGATAATTAAACAATAAGTAAACATCAAAAGAACTACTAACAACTAAAGGAATTGTAATATAAATTCTATTGAGGGTGAAAACTTAGTGGCTGAAATAGTTATTTAGAGTCACTTACTTAGTGAAGTAGTAAGGGTAGTTTGATTTAGTGCTATTATTTCACAATGTTTCGTAAATTTTGTTTAAACGAAAATAAATTTGTTGGGTAATTTATTGTGATTTATTTATTATTATTTGTTTAGAAAAAGTAGTAAAACGCAATAAAAAATAAAAATCATTCTATAAATGACCTCCACCAACATCCTGGCAGTATCCGATACTATATTGAAATTCCTGCAAAACGTTATTAACTACGTTAGGTTCTATCAATCGCACTTCGTATCTTATCCTATTCTTAGATGTTGTTTGGTCGGTTATCGTAGACCTTACACTTAAGATCACCCCACAGAAGATACTCTAAAGGGGTCAAATCTGGAGATTTGGCCGGCCACTCAATTGGACACCGTCGACCAATCCATCGTTCAGGAAAAACCTTATTGAGGAACTAACGTACAAGACGAGTGTAATGTAGCGGAGATCCATCTTGCTGATACCATAACAAATCGTTTGGGGTATCAGGATCATCTGGATCGGGATATAAAGTAGCAAGACATGGTACTAGGTCTTTTAAGTATCTGTCGTCGTTTAAGTTCCCATCAAAGAAAGAGGGAACCAAAATCTTGTTTTCAACAATACCGACCCAAGCATTAACTTTTTGACGATATTGGATATGACATTCCATTATCCAGCGAGGATTTCCAGTATCCCAATACCGTTTTGCTTATTTACACCTCGATTGAGACAAAGCGTTGCCTCATCTGAAAATACAATTGGTTTTGAAAACTATGGATCGTTATTGCACAAATTCATGGGTATCTCGCAAAATTCAAGTCGTCTGTCGTGGTCATCTTCATTTAGTTCATGAACCAACTCGACCTTGTAAGGATGCCATTTATTTTCCATTAAACACTTTAGGACGGATGTCTGGCCGATCTGATTTTCCAAAGCAATACTGCAGTTACGCTTAAGGTGGTCTTCTTGAACAGCCTGTTTATCTTCTGATACCGTAAACCGACTTTTCGTATAATTATCCCTGATGTGACCTAAATCACGATAGTTTTTTCCTATCTTGCTGACTCTAGATACAGTTATTGGATGTGAGGATACTTGGTATTAAACATTTCGCAAACTTCTTTTTGGGTGCGCATCCTGTCCCCATAACCAATTATCATCAGTATCTCTATTCGTACTCTTTCATTGAGACGTACCATTAAAAAAAAATAAAACTTATCGTAAAAAGTTTTGTTAAAACAAAGTCACTTAAGATATGAGTCAACTGTCCCTGTCAACAGTATGACACAATTCAAGATTTTATTTACGTAATTTAAGTGTTTAAATTTAGTTGAATTTTTTAGGCTTCAACAATTTTTCTCGAAAACAGTTGAATTCAGGTATCGGACAGTATACATAAAATATGTTCAGAATTTGACGTAGAATTTAAAACTGAAATAAAAAAGGTGTTGCCATCAAAAAAAGAAATAAGTGACCGGTATAATATGTTTTTGGGCCACCTATATACATGGAATAATCATCAGAAAAACGTCAACTAAAATCAAAAATCGACGGGTCCGAGCGTTTCTTCGAGAAAAGAACACCTGAATTTTTAACGAATATATCCCAACCGTTATGTACCCACTGTATATGTGTATTATATACTAGCAGATGCAGTCTGCGTGTTAGAGTAGACCACATGGATTTGTAGAATTCACGCATTGTATTTATTTGAATGAATGAAATTTTGAAGACTAGTTTTATACATTAAGAAGTTTAAGTGATCTAGATTTTATTCCAATCCGACTAAAAATAAATGGCACTCCCTAAAATTTCTCCTGACTGAAAATGTAACCTAAGTTGGACCATCTTGATCATATCCTATCCCAAGGTTCATGGAAATCGGTTCAGCAGTTTAGACGTAAAAAGAGGGTAAACATACAGACAAAATTATTTATATGATGGTATATAAATACGTATTTTATGTTATCCTGTGACCTGCACTGTGTCATCCTCACTCCAGTATCTGAATAGTGTGTTTTTAAATTAGTTCATATATAGTTAAACGTATGCCAGAGCAGCTAATTATAATGGTGCATAACCACTTTTCAATGTTATAATTAAACTTAGGTACCTTTCACAATCAGTTTAGTTTGGCTTCCTATTGAAATGTTTTATTTATTTTCGAGAGCTGTATGTGTACATACATACACATAGTCACGGACAACTCTGTAATTTTCTTGTTAGTGTATGTATATAAGTATGTTATTGTGGGAAGCATATCTCATTTATAGTGTCTATAGTTGCACAATACATGTTAATTAAGGTAGTAGAATGAATAATAATTTAAATACATTATTTTGTCAATACTACGCTTACTTCTACACTTTCAACTAATAAAATTTGATTAAACTTGCGAATTTTTATCAAGGAAAGGTCCATCTAGAAACTCAGTTGTCCTTTTATTATATGCTCATTACCCAATATTGTCTTACATCAGATTCACATAGAAATCTTACAAGCATGGATTGATAAAATTATTATATGATGCTTAATGGATTACGCGGATAAACCATCACTGCTAACTTGTATTGTGAACAACGTCAGCTAGTATAAGCAACACTCACTCATCAAGTGGTATTCTTACAGGATAACGCCAGGTCGCATACCGCAAAAATGATTCGGTAAAGTGATTACCACTTTTTTTTGTGTCTTGATAACTGTATGAAGAATAGACGGTTCAAAACTCGAATTGATATAATAAATGCAGTCTGTCAATTTCTTGATTCAAAATCCATACAGTTTTATAATACCGGCATAGAAAAATTGGTGTCACGTTGGCAAGAGATCATTGAGTATGTTGGTAATTACTTCGATGAATAAGAGTGTATTATTGTTTTTTAATAACTATTGATATTTTACCATCAAAAACGGCACGAACTTATTTAGACAAGCATCTTGCTGGAAATAAATTTGAACAATTTACGTTCCACCGTCAAAATACTAAAGCGACTGAATCATAATATAGTAAGCATAGTGGGGCACTTAACGTTAAAATTGTGTGCCTATCCCTCTGGTGGTCTGCGAACCCAACTAAACAGAATACCGTGCCAAATCTCATATATTTCAAACTTGACTTATTTCGCATACTGTCATTCACAAATTGTGCCAAAAAGTGTATGCATTCTGTCATGCAGATTTTTAAGCAGCACAAGTTCTACTTCCAACTTTGATTCTGTGCTGAAAGTGAGCGCACAAGTTGCGCAAGAAACACGCATTGACAGTTTCGATTAACGTATTCCTGAAAGTTATGTTTACAATTGAAATTAATTTTTTTGCTTACCAGATGGAATGCAATAAACACACTGTTAGATTACTCCTATCGCACAAAATTGTTAGATATACTTATTCTTTAAACACAATAACCCACCAACCAACTTTAACAATAATTATATTCACGTACTGACTTCTACAATAGCAACTTATACACTAAAAACTCTGAAGGAAAAAAAATTGCTCTAACATTAATCTACCATACTCAACAAAAACAGCCATTAGGAATATAATTACATTAAAAAGTACAGTCGGCTCCCGGTACCTGGCGTTGAATTAGTTTTAGCTCGACGTGCGTTAACAAAATAATAATAAATTAATTCAGGACACGTCAATCTTTGCAGATGAAATACACAATAATAATAAAAATAACGATAATTAAACAATAAGTATACATCAAAAGAACTACTAACAACTAAAGGAATTGTAATATAAATTTAAAATACTCTATGCAGAGTTCTAGAATTGTACACACAGAGCCCTTTATTAGATAAAGTTTTGCACTCAAAGCTCTCTATTGGTCGAGTAAGCCCTGGTTTACACCAAAGGTATACTAGTGTGTGTGCCAAAAATAATTTCCGTTTTAAAATTTGATTTTTTCTTGTTTTTCGATAAATGCAATTTTCTCTAAAACCAAAAATTTCCGAATGCAATAACTTTGTAGCTCAAATATTATATCAACTTTTAAGCGATAAAGACTAGCGATTTTATTTTAGTTAGCTTTATGTAAGCTCTGTTTGGTCAAAATCCTGCTGTAATGCGTAAATTTCAACGGATTTCCAGCAGTGCACATGCATCTGACGTCCATTTGGCCAACAAAATTCTTGAGGAAAAATAAATAAATTAGTGAGTAAGAACAATAACGCCAATATATAAAGAACTTAACGTTCGTACTTTGTCGTACGCACTTTTAGTCTGAAAGAATTGTTGACAATTTTCGGATGCATACTATAAACCGGGATTAAAATGATGAGTTCAAATTTAGTATATGCAGGAGGAGCGCTTGGATATCAAGGAAAATAAGAAATATTTACATGAAAACAGAATAATGTTTGCTAGGTATGTAGGTACATATAAACCATAAAACTGTTAACACAGGAATTGATTTAGTTGTCAAATTAAAATTTTTGTCGCAATATTGAACTTATTTATTTATACGAATATATTTCATTAAAAGCACTAAAACACAAAATTATTACTTTCCACTATCAACATGTTCTTCTATGTCATCAGAAACATCATCAAAGTTCATCATGTCACCATCTTTGTCGTTATTATCCATTCATAATTAATCGTCGTCCGAGGCAACTAAATTATTGGATATTACACATTAAAAAAAATGGGGTCGTATCCAGTGGTCCTGTCCTGGATTCTGTCCACTGGTTTACAACCCATTCACAAATCTTCTTCAGAGGTGCATGCTGAATTTGTATTCCTTTGGTGTAGATTGTTCACCTTCCAGCATCTACGTATTCCAATATACAGTAAATCTCGGTTGTAACGAACCTAAGGGGATTGTACGAATCAGTTCGTTTTATCCGAAGTTTGCAATATGCGATCTAACGCAAAATAGTGTCTTAAAACGTCTTTATTGTCTAATGTGTAGATGCAAAAGAAATATTGGGTATGTAATAAAAAAAAGAACTAGGGATTATAAACACGACAGTGCCAAGGAGTACTTAAAAAAATCTGTTATTTTCGATAGAATTCGCTTATTTTTAATCCACAAGTCATCCATGTATACTTCCATCTCACTCATTGTACATTTTACAAATCCTGATGGTCCCATTCTTCATGTTTTTTCTCTTGAGGTCACTCCTTTAATGGCAGGTCGTCGTCAGACTCAAAATCTCACATGGCGTCATCATTAAAACGAAGTCCTCCGTGAACATGTGAATTTTGCCTGTTAGATGAGCTTTCTCCAGCCAAATGCATAGGTTGTAGCAAGTCAACTGAAATACACCAATCATCAACACCATCAAAGCCATCAACACTATCAGCAATACCATGCACAATCTGCAACAAAAGCATCTGACAATAACGACCTTTGAATTAGTGGATTATGCCCTGATCTATTGCCTGTAGCTTGGAGCTGGTGTTCGGTGATAAAAACACAAGTGAGTTCCGAAACATGAGGATGTACGGGGCAATGGTCTACGAGTAGCAAAACTTTATGTTTCTTTTTTCCCTAATTTCTACATCCCACTCATGGAGTTTGTTCACCTTATTACTACGATAAAAATAGTCAGAAATCCAGGCAGTAAAACCGGGGAATTGTTTGAACGTGCGTTATAAGCAATGAACATTCGGTATAACCGTATGATTTTACAGTGTTGTTTATGGAAAAAAGCGGGATTTGAAATTTAATTTGTTATAAACGGTGGTTGTTATAACCTATGTTGCTATAACCCAGGTTTACTGTACTTCCTCATATTTTCTTTAAACAGACATCTAGTGGTTGAACTTAACATTTGAACCCGTCTGGTATAAGAGCCATGATAGGGTTATATTTTTTTCTGTTTGGTCCGTTACATGTCCCAAACTAGCAGTCTTCTGTTTCTCACGCCAGCTGGAGATTGCCTAACATTTTAGATTCTCAGTTTAGCATATTCCTTTGTCATCTTGCCATTTTCATATGCATGGGCAAAAATACCAGAAAAAAACGCTATTTCTTACAATAGTTCTTTTAAATATTACCATAAGCTTCAATTCTTTATCGTCAGGCAGGCAAGGAGGCGCTACCCTAAATCCTGGTATGACCTAGCCTCTAAGTTATTGCCAAATTTGAAAGCGTTTGGACGTAGGAATACTTTATTTGGGATATGCGATTTTTCAAACTTTTAACGGAAACAGTTGTAACTCGAAAACTACAAAACAGGTTTTTTTCATAATATGGGGATGAATGGAGTGTTGCAAACTATAGCCCTCGCAATTAAACAACCGACTTTTGGAATTAAGTCTTATTGTGTCTTAATGCCACGCATTACAAAGCATATCATATGGTTTGACAGATATATAGATAGGTTATGGTTACAAAAATACGAAAACTATCAATAGTAAATAGCACGTGAAAATGACAAATGTCAAGTAAGTGCGTTGTCAACGTACCTTATCTATGCAACTGGCAACGCTCTAATTGAAGAAATCCTACGCCGAAGAACTGTCACTAGATTTGACATTGCATTTGCGAAATGTGGAGTTGTATTTTAATTGTATTTTAACATTATCGCTGTCAAAAGTCGGCTGTTTCGTTGCGAGAACTATAGCATACAGCCCGAGTAATAAAGGACTGATGTATTATTGCTGCACCCTGTATAAAGAACAAATAATGTACATATACACGACATGTAAACGGACATGACAACAATTTAAACAAAACTTTTCATTAATTTCTTATAAATATAATTAAATACTGCACTTAGCCGGTACGGTTATGGCCGAATGATGTAAAAAGAAGATTATTAGGAAATTAGAATTACTAATTCTGATTTCTGATTAAGTTACATAAGTATGTATCGTAATTATATATAGGTGTACGTAAATCACTTATTTGATCTAGTTTATTAAGAGATTTGTATTTCCAGGAAATGACCTCTGCTCAACTTTTAATTCCGATTCTACTGAAACCGGTTTATATTTTGTTACGCTTAAGATAATTATATTCATTGTTTATTGTTAGAAACTCTAGAGAAATAAGAATTTGATTATATTTTTTATGTTTATTGAAGACTAATTCTTTTGTGTCTAGTATTTTATGTATTATAATATTCGTACATGGTTTGATTTTTTACCGTGTGAAACTAATTATAACATCACAACAAATTAAATCTATGTGTACGTACATCCGCGTTTAGTCGGCGCAAACGGATTAACCTATTTTCCGTCGGATCCGAAAAAGTAAATACCAGGGGTACTTAATCTGCAACTGCAATTATTTTTACTCACGAATGTTATTGTTCATAGCAGCTGACCTTTTGATATTGCAGTATGTAATATATAACAAATTTGGTCGCTGATGTGCACATACTTTTACGATGGTTTGAATTTAATGTTCTCGACCTTGCCCTGTGCGATAATCCACTTCTATAGGTAACACATTCCTAACTAAGATGAGCACGGTTTGGGGGTAGGGAGCTTTAAATATATAAACGTCGTCTCTCATCACCAGTATCATCATCACTTTTACTCTTTCATCAATTACACCTACCTCGGGCTTGCGATGAAACTTGTGAGTCTTCACGGCATTACATTAATATAAATTTATCGGAAATATCGAATTATTTATTTCTTTCAGCTAATATTAGCCTTTGCGTTGGTAAGCGCGGCCACATGTGGTCGATTAGATAATAGGTATTTACCGCCTATTGGTGGAGGTGCTGGCGCGTTCCCAGGTGCGGGTGGAGCACCGAGGTTTCCTGGTGGAGGCGGTGGTGGTCCTGGTGGATTTGGTAGACCAGGAGTTGGTGGAGTAGGACCTGGTGGATTTGGTGGTGCTGGAGGAACAGGAGGATTTGGCGGAGCCGGAGGAGCTGGTGGTGGTATTGGAGCGGGTGCTGGAGCAGGTAGTGCTGGTGGTGCTGGAAGATATTCAGGAGCTGGAGGCGCAGGAGGTAATTGTATTTAAATTTTCCTGTAATTTTTTTTATTAACAATTGAAAACATTATCAATACTTCTGCATGCTAGGTGTACAGTTTTCAATGTATCTATAAAAGCCGTTTGATTGATGATTTTAGAAATTACTATTAAAAAATCAGTAAATGGCAATTTCTTTATTGGCAGTAACATAATTTAATAACATATGTGTGCCCTTTTAAACAAATAATTAACAGAAAAGAAATCCTGCCAACCACTCTACTGACTGCCTTGGCTTCGTTAACCTGAAAGTAGTGTGGTGTTTTTCTTATATATTCTAAAGTTTCTATCTGATATTGTTGTTTGGTGTACAATCTCCAGATATTCTTCCAAAAACAATGTTGTGTCGGTTCGTAAATCTATTAAGACAACCACTGCCGCATTTAAATTCACCAACCACAATTTCTTCCGAATTCTTCTGCCTTTAATTGTAACAAATGTCCACTAATTGGTACGTTATTGGCTCTTTTTTGTTGAAATCACTTCAGCAACATATGGTCTACTTTATTGTGTGTGGATGTGCACATTTTCTGCTTACTTAAGTTAATCATACCTTCATTATAGTCTCTTTTTAAAACTTTATTCTTCCATATAGTAGACACAGTAGATTTACTCATTTTCATTTTTAAAGAAATTGTTGTTTGGGAGGAACTACCTTGAATTTCACTGATTATATTAAATTTATCTTGAATAGAAAGTGCACGTCTTTGACTTTTTTTAGCCATTGCCTTTTTTTAATTTGACTGGAACGATGAAAAACACCCACGGACTTCCACCGCAACTAAGCGAATGCGAATACTATGTAGAATATTTATTTGGGGAACTACCGAATGATTATTCGGTAGTTCCAACGTGACGAAATATTTTAACTGAAAATTTGCCGGGCAGTGATTCGTTTATAATGAGCCGATCGTTAAATATTTGGTTCCCTATAACCAAAAGTTTATTATAAAAGAGTTCTTTATATGCACGGCTGAATTGCATTAAATTAAATTGTGATTCAGCCGGGATTTTGCAAAATGTTCATTATAAGCGATATTTCATTACATGCAAGTTCATTATAGCCGGATTACACTGTATTATCCGGATCCTCTTGAACCGTTAGGTGCAGAAAATTGTGCAAAACGCTTTGCACACGTTCTTTGCCTTTGTTTGGGTTTCGAATTGAAAATTTTGATAATTTTCTTATTCCAGGCCGAAGTTCGGTGGTCTTATATAAACAGAACATTTTGTGAACGAAATAAATGGTATTTTCTAATAACCTTTATCTAGTATGCATATCATCTTCAATTCTCTGGTGCATTAACATATAAATACCAATGTTATTGTTACAAATTATCATACACGTACTAGTTTTTAAAAATAATATCACAAGTTATTTTTATTCTAAGCACAACATACAGCTACAGTCTTCATTATGTCTAAAAGCATCCGTTATAGATTCAACTCGCAAGAAATTATTTCTGACATCGATATAAATGAAACCAGATTAAATTTTATAGAAATAGTCATCAATACGGTTCAATACTTTAAAATACAATAAAGAAAGAATTGCTTTAAGAACAAGATGAGGCATACATACATATATCAAACATATTGGAGAAATATTACTTTAAATATTATTTTAAGCCAGATGTTTTTTCCAGAATTCTAATTCGTTATTTCTGATAAAACAATATTTTTTAAATATAAGTATATACACAATAAATTAATAAAAATGGGTACAAAATACTGCTTAGAAAATGGTGCCGTGTTTGCATTATTAAAATAATAAAAACCGATTAATTAATATTCTTATCTATCTATGACAGGCTTCGCTGGAGGACCCCAAATTCCAATATTGAGATACGAAAATAACAACAATGGTGACGGTAGCTACAATTACGCTTACGAAACGGGCAATGGTATTGCAGCCCAAGAACAAGGTTACTTAAAGACGCCAGATACTCAGTACGCTGAGGGATCCTTCTCGTACACTGGCACAGATGGAGCCCAGTACGCCATCAGTTACACTGCAGACGAAAACGGATTCCAACCTCAAGGAGCTCACTTACCCACGCCTCCACCAATTCCAGAAGAAATCCTCCGTTCCGTGGAACAAAATCTAGCCGATGAAGCCAGAGGAATAGTGGACGATGGACAATACAGAGAAGAACCTCAACGCCAATATGGAGCTCCTGGTGGAGGTGCTGGTTTTGGTGGAGCTGGCGGTGCTGGTGGAGCTGGTGGTTACGCTCCAGGAGCGACTGGTGCTGGCACTGGCGCATTCGGTGCAGGTGCCGGATTTGGTGGTCCAGGAGGAGCGGGAGCTTTCAGTGGAGCTGGTAAATTTGGCGGTGCAGGTGGAGGTAGTGCATTTGGAGGAGCTGGTAAATTTGGCGGTGCAGGTGGAGGTGGTGCATTTGGTGGAGTTGGCGGATCTGGTGGAGCTGCTGGAATCGGCGGAATTGGTAGCGGAGGAATCGCTGCAAATGGTGGATACAGATACTAGTCTAGTGCAAACAAAACGGATAAGTCAATACCTATATGCTGTATATATATTTTATATTATAGTTCTAAAATAAATTTCTTTTTTTAATAAGTAAAGCTTTTTTTTCGAGAAGTTTCGGAGGTTTGTGCAAGACCAGATGCGGTCCATTTAACTATATTTCATTCAGTTAAACAGATACTTATTCCTATAATAGAAAAACTGAGTTTAAGCACACTGAAAAGACTCTGAAAGATATTTCCTAGTCACTTGAACTATGACTGATATTATAGAGGGAAATTTTGTTAATCTAAGAATATTTGGATACAAATGGGGTTTGGAAAATATCGTCATGACTCTTTTTTTTTCAAAAAGAGTTTTAAGTTTTCCTTTAAGTTATTTAATCTTCTAGAATTTGCCTGATTCAAGAAATCAAAATCTAATTATTACGAAAAACACACTGTTTGGATTACTCCTCCCGCACAAGTATTAAATTAATTCGAGACGACACGTGTTTCGGGAATACGTGGATTCCCATTCCCCGGTGCCGGACTTGAGAATAGGAATTCTTGCTATCTTTACTAATTATTACGAAATCAAAATTAACTTAAAATTTGCAAAGCTGCAAAATAGTATTATATAGGTTCATATAATGTTTAATTTGTTAAGCCCGGATTCGAATTTAATCGTTACAACCTACTTTACATAATAATGTTAATGTACCGTCATCGTTATTACTATAAAATACGCAAGCAAATAGGTTGTACTTTGAGTAGAAAGGTACATCATTACACAATTACACACAAATTGCGAACTCTCTCACATTTTGTGAGAAAGACGTATACGTAACAAATAGTTTTTAGTTCAAAGAATAACTACAGACACATAGTTACATACACATTAGGCATTTCAGATTTAAATAGAATAAATCTGTGGTACAATTCGTTATTTACATATTTTCATACTTATTAAATCTAGGTTCCTGATGCAGTCAGTGCACCTATGTTATTACGTTCAGCAAAATACATCTAGTATGTCAATAAAAGTCTGTTTTATTGCAATGTTAGAAGCAATAAATAAATTTAATGAAGTATCGTTTCACGGTTCAAGGATCGCCTTCAATTCTTTGCGGATGAGTAGTCCCATATTATGCAACATTTGTTCTTCGCCAAGAAGTAGGTTTATATAATTGGAAATGAGCGCCTTTACATTTTGCATGGATTCTTACTTCTTTACCGATACAAGATGTCCGTTGAAATTTACTGATTGCCTGATCCTTTTATATTAATGCCAAACATTAATCTCTTTATAAGTAGATTAATTTCCAGGAAGTTAATCATTCTGCTGTGCATTAGTTTTTCAATTATTTTGGAGACGTTAGATACAAGAGCTATAGGTCGATAGTTGGTAATATCAGATCTATCGCCCTTCTTAAATACTTGTTTGATAAGTGTATACTTTAGCCTATCAGGAAAAGTGCCACACTCAAAACACAAATTCACTATGTATGACAAGGGAAACGCAAGACGTCTAGAACAAAATTTTAAAACAGAGACAGGAGTTCCATCCTCACCCGCCGCCCTTATGTTGCCGAGACGGTCTATTGTAGATGCCACCTCACGAGAATCGGTAAAGTGCCGTGCAAAAGATTCAGGTATATACCTACATTGCTCATCGCCGTTTCCCCTTCTTGCTTTATGTTATAAATTTATGATTGATGTCACTCAAGATCGTTATGTTGTCGGTATATTCATTGCCAAAGTCTTTCATGTTGAATGTCTGCTTTCTTCCAGCGCTCCGAAGTCGCCTGATAACGTCCCAGGTTGCTCTGGATTTGTTCGAAGAGTTATTTATATGTTCTGCATATATGGCTCTCTTTGACTCCTATATCTCGCGTTTCAGGTCATCACAAAATTGTTTATATATCTCTTTTCTAATTCTGTTCTTACGCAGTCCTTCATTTAATCGGTATCTATTGCCATACTACTGGAGTAAATGGTAAATTTGTCTGAGAATTAAATGAATTCTGGCATAATAATCTTTTAATGGACACCGATGTGTTTACTTACATGTAAAAGTACTTATAAAAGTACCATACGTATTTGTTGTTTGATTGATATAAGAAGTTTCTTCTGGCGAAGGTAAACTTGAACAGATAGAAGTCATTGATGGGGGATCTGCAGAAAATTGTATATATTAATGAATTTTCAAATATTAGCAATAACGTATGGGTCCTGATGTTTAAGATGCCCGGGTTATAAATAATATACCTGCCTAACAATTCGGTTAGTAGTAATCGGTTGATTCCGAGAAACTCCAGCGCTGTAGAACTACATTATTTTGGTACAAAATGGTCCTTAAAATTAGAAGAAACACTTATGAGACCTTCGGTTTTGAAATGAGATTATTTTGGGTAATTAGGAATTTGTACTGTTCTGCGTTATAAAAATATACCAATGAAAAAGTAAAATTTAATCCTAAAATGGTGCTTGGTTTTTTTTTTGATAAAAATTATCAACAGAAAATAGATAGATGTGTACCTACCTACTTTAAGTAAGAATATCTATAATCATTTCTTATTATTGCTAGACTTTTGTTCCATTATCAACTGTATTTTGCACCATCTCGTTTTTCTGTGGCATTGACATATAGTGCCATTAGTGAGTAATCGTTTGTTTTCTCTTCTATTCTTGTTTATCAATGTTGGGATAGTAGATGGACTTCTAACGACAATTAGGTATCTGTTTATAAGTTTATTAAGTTATTGATGTACAGTTTTAACTTACTGGATTACGACTATTTCTATATTTTTTTCCAGTTGTAAACTATATTACTGTAAACTGTAGTTTGGATATTTTTTTGTAAGTAATAGAATTTGTTTATAAATTAATGTATTAGTCTTATTCCCATAGTTGTTATTAAAAGCTTATTGGCAGAACTTTTTTAATTGGTGGTAATACATCTTTTTAAATAGTTCAGGAAGTTACATCGTACATAAATAATAATCGGTTTGGAGCAATTGTTATTCAACTATATAATTGTTGAACTTCCTTATGTATGTATGTATTGTACAACGACCACAAAAAGTTCGTAACAGATGAGAATTTCTTTATTTCTGCCTTTTTATGCATACTACGGGATATCAGATCCCAAAGTGTAGGTGGACTCTTGGGGGAACTAGGGGAGTTCGAGACGCGAAATAAAAACAGATTTATTAAACCACATTATATATTTTAATAGATAATTTTAATGGAGGTTGAGTACAGCAAAAGATGGAGAATGGGGGATCCTGGCGAAATCATTGAGATGGAGGGGGTTCGCTTTAGAAGAGTTTGGGAAACTCTGGCTTATGACGCATGGTATATCATTTAATTGTTTTGGGTGAACCAGGGCAATTGTACGGCAACTATAAAAGGTTTTTCAAATATAATAGAAATTAAAGAAATAGGGGGAACTTTTTGCGGTCAGTGTACGTTATTTTGGACGCACACGAATTCCGTTACGGTCAGATGTTAAAATATGACAGGTACCTACACACAATTGAAACGGAGTTGTAGTTTTCCTAAAAACAGTTAAACTGACACTAATTAAAAAAAAACAGCATTAAAAAGAAATAGTTTACACTTTTCGGAGGGATTTCTAACAACATTACAAAAAGGCGAAATATAACACATCTCGACGGTGTTACTGGTTGTTTAACATCGGACTTATTAACTGCCCCCCAAACAATTATAAACTGCGTTATGGTCGTTACGGTATGTGAGTGTCGGAACATACAAATAATCAATAAGGCTTATTAAATAAATTTTAATTACATAATTTTATACTATAAGTAAATACTATTTTACTGGGAACCCGCTGTGATAAGTCATGACCGAATTCAGGAGCAGATTAGTGGTGCTCAAGTACTTTCCGAAAATGGTAACGGAGTTCGGGTGCACCGGTTATTTTAAGTAGTTAAATGTGGCTGAATGTCTAATGCCTGGTTAATAACGATGTTAATGTTACGACGTTAATGTTAAAGTAATGGTAATGTTAAGGCCAAAATAATGTATATTGTTCACAGCTATAATCATGTTATAGGGATGGTAATAATGTTATTAGACGATGTTAACGTTGATGTTAATGGTAATGGTAAACCCATTTTTTCTTAATTTAACACATTTAACATCAACCAATCAACGTTTATACAGAAACCGACACAACCGCCACTAAGTATAACGGCAATAAGACGAATGTGAATTGCGTTAGGGCAGAATCAATCTTGAGACATGCGACGTAATGCGAAATTCTGTTCTATAAAGTGCGATTTTCTATGTGTTTTATTTCTCGAAAATCACCTATAATTAAATCTTCCTCGTACTGGCCGGCACCCTTTGGCACCCATCCTGTTCATCAATCACCATTTTTATTATTAACCGCTTTCCGTACAATCGCATAATTTAAATATTCGAATGGTTTGCGCGAAATTGCTCTCGCGCCCTCTACCCACGTATGCCCCATACAGTACATTATTCAGCCGAACAAATTTTTAATATCGATTTGCACGGCTCAAGGTTGTCTCTGGTTAAAGTATGTTATAATAGTAGCAAAAATCATTGACGTAGAATTATAACTGGTGCAACATTACCCGTCCTTTTGAAACTAACAAATAATAAAAGATTTTAAAGATGAAAAGCAACGATAAAAATTCCTTAGTTTTCAAACTACAATTGATTCGGCTTGTCAAACAAATTCTTATAAAACAAAGCGCGAAATTTTAAATTACAGGCAAAAACTCCCAACATTGAAGTAAATTGAGATTATTCAACATGAGCGCAACGTAAAGGCTAGCATCAGTGTAAGGGAATGACGACGCATATCTTTAATATAATTAAAAAAAGAGTTAATTGCACAGCGAGTACATTGAAATTTCTTATTCTTGAATAGAAACAATAAGTGGTACCTTGCTGATGATTGATAAATGTTTGTAGCTGAAATATATAATTTTCATAGTATAAGGGTTAATTACTTTCGTATAATAATTTATAAAAGGTGTTGGGTAACCTATAATTTTGTAAAATGCATAATGAATGAAATTAAATGTTTATTATCTATTGATTCAATCTTGGTATTGGTATGAAAGATTGAATGATAAATTGAGCAATAATAAAATGTTAGCACAAAAGGTGCGTCTTCGAAAAAAGTTGCTGGGAGATGAATTTTGACATACCTTGATATGCTCGTATTTACTACTTAATACATAATTGAATTCAAACAATTGATATCTTTGTTAAAATACCTAAGACTTGGTACAGGTAGAATAAACTTATAAAGATATGATTCAAAGGTAGGCGGGAATGAAAGAAGTACTACATGCTACTATTCAATTAACACAGATACACCGCATGACAAAGAAATGTGTCACAAATGAAACCTAGGTCATAATAATCATAATTGTAATAATAATATATTTATTTCCAAAAAACAATACAGTTAAGTAAACGTCAATATATAAGCAATTGTTCAGAGATTCACAGCATAGATATAGAAAGAAAAAGTCCACAGTTACTGCTTTTATTGGCACATGCCCTGGATAATAATTAGGTGGAACTTATATGCTGTGACCTGTCAAAGACTGTTGATTGTGCCGACCAGGAGTTTCTGCTGTCTGAGCCGGAATTCTACGGAGTCAGAGGAATGCCACTCCAGTTAATAAGGGGTTATCTAAGCAACAGGACACAGCAGGTATACTAGAACAGAGCCGTATCGGGGGAGGAAATGGTTAACAGAGAAGTGCCGCAAGAGTTCATTCTGGGACCACTTGTAACATATATATATATATATATATATACATACATATATATGTATATATATATATATGTATATATAGAAATGATCTGTCATCAAGCGTGAACTATTCCAAAATCTTAATATTTGCGGACGACATATTTTCTCTGTGCACAACTATACCAAGCACACTCGAGGAAGTTTTGGGAGCTCCTGCGGAATGATATGGTGCTAATAAATTAAACTTAACATAGAAAAAACCCAGTGGTCACAATTCCACTCCAGCAATAACAACGAATGCGTTAAGTTTCTGGGCGTTATCTTTGGCAGCGCACTATTCTGAATTCAAGCGAACAACATTGTGGAACATTTTAAAGCAATTGGGTTTTAAGTAGGAAAAACGAAGTCGAAACCCTACATTAATAGAACGGCAAGACATCGTTTTATTTAGGCGTCGTTATCTAACTGCTATTCGAACATATTGTGCAGGGGTAAAAAGATTTATTATTTGGATGAAACATGGGTTAACACAGGCCACGCAAAACAACAAGTTTGGAAAGATACAATGTTAGTTAGTGAAAGGCAAGCATTTATTGAGGGAACTACAACCGGTGTTACGGTTCTACTAGTTTGCAGAACAGTTTGCCGGTGAGAGAACACAAAAGAGGCATTTGGTTATTTTAAAATAG
>JARFOC010001158.1:340487-387643 GCA_031763485.1 Osmoderma eremita | reverse complement strand
TTTTATTGTTTCATACTTTTTATGTTGTGACGATACTTGTAATATTTTATTACAAATATATCTATATATCTATCTATCTATCTATAAAATGGGCTATATTAAAACGTATTTCAACTGCTCGTTCAATATCACTGCATTACTTACATAGATACATTCTGTTAAGCATTTAGTGAACGACACAGTGATGCAGTCTTGGTTTCTGAATCCTCCAGTAAACTTCTGATTGAAATCTCCATGATTGATTTCAAAATGTCGTTTTTAATGTCGTTCAAAATGTTTGTTGCTTTAAGTACAAAAGCAGCATCATGCTTTTGTGTTCAATGAAGCAATATTGTACCGTCCATTTTTCTCGAAACACTCTTCTTTCTCTTCCAGCAATCGCTTCTTTGTTTGCATTGTATAACAATTAAAAATTCCACTCGTAGACAGACACACTTATTATGATAAATAACACCAAACCTACAGTACAGTTGAAACCGTTGATGCATTACTAATACCAAATCAAACGGCAAGCCAACACACCTGACAGAAATATAACAGCGTGTGAGCAGTGACAAAAAGCTACGAGAGATGTCCGGTTACTAAGGTACGTTTGCGCGACACACCGGCTACGTCGATCCGATCCGGTTGAAACTTGCACGCACTTTGGATGTGGATATGTACTGCATAGGTGGCTATTGTCATTGTCTTAGATTCAGTACAACGCCAACGTTTGCAGTGACAGTCGCACAATGTCAGTTGTAGTTGCGATCGAAACACACCCCCAGTTTGAAGTGCGAGCTTCATGCTTTGCATGCAAATAATAAAAAACTGCCGGAATTCATAAAAAAATATTTATGGCCTACGGAGAAGGCGTTATGAGTCGAAAACAAGTTAGTGTTTGGTGTAAACAGCTCAAAACTGGACGCATAGCCCTGAACGATGATCCCGAAGGTGTGCGAAAAAAACCATCAACAATTAAGGCGGATGAGTCCTGACCTGGTTCCTTTTCATTTTTATTTGTTTGGGCCGTTGAAAGCTCATTTCTCCAGTAAAAGGTTTGAAGACGACAACGAAGTTCAAGAGGAAGTACGACAATATTTTACAAATTCGGATCGCACCTTTTACGAAAAGAGTTTACAGAAGCTTGTGTCTCGCTGGGATAAGTGCCTCAGCATTGGCGGCGATTATGTTAAAAAGTGGCAGCAGTTCACGCTTTTACTTTGTGAATGCTTGATTTCTATAAATAAAGTAGTCTGTCTGTAATTCACAAATGTCCCCTAGTAGCCGGACATCCCTCGTAGTTTAACACATACACCATTAACAAATCACTCTTCAACTGGTTTATCGTCACTATTCTGGGGATGATAGAGCAATACTGAACCTGTTATTACCGAACAGATAGCCGTAATATGTAAATATGCCATATAATGTAAACATTCTCTTTCGAAAATAATTTCTATTAATTTCACATTTTACCACATTGCGGACGGTCCTAGAGGGCCGCGAGTTGTGCATTATTGGATAATTCAATAACACCTACTATTTTACAAAAAATAATAATTTATTTAATTTTGTTAACGCCTAATGTGTTATATGTATGTATTACCTGACCCCGAAATTCTTCACCGCGATAGGGAACAAATCTGTCTGCTTTAAGTAGAATATCTTACTCTATTTAAACCTGTCCATTTAATGTCTGTAATTTTGTCAAAAATTGGTATAATTATTATGTTTTTGAAAAACATTTTGTTATTAATTTTGCTAATCAATTAGTATTAATATAATACCTTTTTATAAGAATTTTTGCAATTTTAAAAGTACTTTCTTTATAGGTACATTAAAATGACACTAAGTATTTTTATACTTTCAAAGAAAACGTTTGCGAAGTAACAACCATGTAAAATTTGTTTAAGGTCAGCTTAAACAGGAAATTTGGGAGTTACCTTATGTCATGTTCATGTTTTATGTCTCCAGAAGTCTGCAAATAAAGTAGTAATAAATGAAATAAAATTTTTAATTTGTACTGTTATGTGCAGTAATGCCTACAATTTCAAATCAGAGTTCTGGAATTGGAGCTGCTAAGTTAGTAGCTTCAATTCCAATTGAGTTCGTACGGTACTAATACACCCATAATAACGCTACACATTCCTTCATGCATATTTTACCCTCGTAAAAACTATTAACATTATTGTTACTCATTACTATTTTGCCTTAAATACAACCTCCTCTCCAAAAGACAAAAAATTCCATGGCTCCATACCATAATATATATTCCCCAAACATTAGTAGCACCGAAACGTGTTGTGGCTAAAAGAAATAGTAATATTCTCAAAGATGTAATTTAATGTTAGCCAGGCATGTAGCAAATTTTCGACGAACGCAGAATGACTCCATACTGTACATATGTAATGTGAATTAATCATGAAAATAGACATTTAGTGTACTCTTTTCCCTACGTTAATTGTGTTAATTATATACAGGACGCTCAACAGAAACACAGTACGTAAAAGTATTGATATATGTACATATGTAAGAATTAAGGATATTTTACAAAACCCACATATTTTTTTTTTGATATAGCTGAATTTCGTATACATGTATAATGGAATGTAAATATTTAATTTCTAAGCTTTCCAATTCTAATGTATATCAACGATAAATTTACATTACGAGAATTTGTAATACTTGAAAATGATTAATTGCAGAAGAAATGCTTTTGAATATACCACGATGTGTGTATACAATACAAATTCTTACGTTTTCATCGTTCTCGTATTTGTTTTTCAAATCCAAGCTTGCGTAAGTATTTTATTTCTTCAGCTAATTCAGTAACACACAGCATCTGCTCTACGTATTACAAATAAATTGAAAGGTATTTTATAACGTGCGTTACGCGCCATCCCTTTGATTTTAACACCCGCATATCTTTTATCTGGAATTTTATTTGGATATAATCAAACGCTAAATTCAGTTAAATCTGAAATATTTTGGTATGTTAAAGGATTTGTATATCATGGCATATTTGTCGAGAAAACACTAGTATCTCTATTAAAAAATACGTACTCTTTTAAACTTACATTTTTACTTGAGATAATTGAGTTATGAAGTCAATAATTTTTCTTTGTCCTTTTCTGCGACACAATAAGGGCAACGTATCACGTTATGTAATAATATTTATGCATGAGGTCCGATTAAAATCGGCACTTCTTATTGTTAGTCAGTTTGTCATAATGTCACATAAATTGTGACATGATATATCATAACTCACACCAACGAATTTGTTACTAAACCATGAGTAGCTGAAGGGCTAACCTAGGTCCTTTACTATTGACACTTTTCATTAACGAATATTTCTTTTCTTGTCCTGGCGTATGCCAATGATTTAAAGACCTACTCCGATATTTATACTACTAATGATGTCTATATGATAGATCGAAATCTAGACGCATTCATGGAACCGACTTGTACCTATAAATTACATTTGAAAATCAGCAAGTGTTGTTTCGTGAGTTTCTCATTGTTTCCCAATATACAATTCAAAGGGATTATCTTGCCAAAGATGAGTTATCCAAGGGCCTGCAGGTGACTCGGAGCTCACCTTCAGACCTCAGCGAAAATTGCGTACGTGCTGCGAGTTATAGATGTTTGGGTTTGTTCTTAAGGTGATGTATTACACCTCCGTTGAACAGTTAGTTCCAATATGCCAGATTTGCACTGAAATTACTTAAACTGGACAGGGACTCTGGTTCCATGCGCGGCACAATAGTAATAGTACTTTATTTGCCCAACAATAATTAAACTATTAGCAGGACAATTTAGGAAATTAGTACAGTAATTAATACGATAATAATAACAATAGCAATAATGATACAAATTTAGTAGGTGTTGTGTACAATACAAAACAATATTAATGATAATAATAATGCCTCAGACAAACAAGGAACAACCAAATAGTATGAGAAAACCAAACAAAACACAAAACTTTATATTATTTTACTGAATAAGTTATTAAAGTTTTTTGGAGATATGATCAATTGGAGAATGCTGGTTTTCGCTGCAGGCAGTCTTATTATTTGTGTATAACGTGTATTAACAGATGGAACGGTCAAATAAATTTGTCAAAGAAGAGTTAATATTACTAGAAAGTAAATTGAATAAAAATGTTTCACTGTTTTGACTCCTACTCAAGGCTGTGAAGGTAATGAGTTTGAAGTAGTTCATTGTAGTTGGTGCCACATTCCGGATAGATGGCATTAACCTTATACGTCAAGAACTTTAAGAAACGTTTCTGTATTTTTTCGACAGCCAAGTTTTGGTAAGCATAATAGGGGTACCATATCAACGAACCCTACTTCAGGTAACTTCTTACTAGTGTGTGGTACAGCAATTTCATGGCATGCGGATCGTGAAAACTCTTGCAAGATCTGACAAGAAAATCAACACTTCTCGACGCAGACAAACAAATGGATGATATAAAGAATGCTGTGAGCCAAACAGAATACCCAAATCTTCTATTTTGATCTTTCTTGGCACATTGGCTCGGCCCCAATCTAATAATTAAGCTCCAGAGGACTGGTGCGTTTGGAGTAGGAAACCACAGCGCACTTGTCTATATTCAAGGAGATTCTATTGCGCTTGCACCAATCATCAACAACTAGTAAATTGCTTTCCGGGTGAAAACAATCATCAGTGGACTTAATATTCGTGTATATTTTCAAATCATCGGCATATGCTAAAAAATTGCAGGTCAACTCATTGAATAGATCATTAACATAAATATTAAATGGATGAAAATGCAAATTTAGCAACACAAAATCAAAAAAAAAAATACTCGTCCTGAGAACACAGAAATGGATGTTAGTTAGACGGCAAGTAGTTGTACCCGGTGTCTAACAATTTATTTACATCATCCCGCAAATTAGGTAATAAGTACCCCTACGGCCGAGAAATTACTTAGTTTAATTTTGTACATCAGCATTCACCAGTTACTGTTAATGTGCGGCAACGTAGTTTTCCATATTATTTGTTGTACTTATTACTGTTTTGCAATGTAATGTCCTGTTATTGGATACATTTGTTGGGCATAATAATCTAATCTAATCTAATCTAATAATATATTATAAATATAAGATTGAGTAGTCAACGTAAACGAATTTATGATTTAATAACTTATTAGTAAGGATAGCAAGGACTGTGGGGCAGCACGATAAACACACTGTTCGGATTACTCCTCCCGCACAAGTATTAATTAATTCGGGACGACACGTGTTTCGGGAATACGTGGATTCCCATTATCAAGTCCGACACCGAATAACTTATTATAACGAAAAAATTTACATTTTGGAATGTGGATAAATGTAATAAATTTCTTTCACTTTTTTTTTTAAATTAGATACTAATATCGATGCTAACCTAATGAAATTTATAGTATAGCAAAGATTTTCTTGAGAGAATAGATATCTTTGAAATATATAGTTATACGGTGACCAGCATAGAGTTTGCAACATATGGGAAGACAACGTAATTTTTTTTTGGATGGGATCTATTTCGCATGTCTAATATGCATGGCATATGCCACGTGGCACTGGCAAGAGAGCAAATTTAAGAACTATACAATGAAATGTCAAAAAGTGAGGTTAGATGACATGATCTGATTAGAATTCAATTTTGAGACCACGTACATTTTTAAAAACATTTAAAAAGATATGGTGAATATGGTTATTATTGAAACCATTTTTACAGTTTTCCAATAACTAACAGACCTAAAGCTGAAAGATAGGTGTTCAGTAGGACAGTTGTTGGATTCCACCCATGCATATAAAGAAATACTACCGTTTTCGGTAGAATACGGGATATAATTTAATTTTTTGGAGAGAAACAGTTGTTTAGTGTATGAAACTGTATTATTCAATTAATATTTTTTTATATATCTGTTTCATTTTGTTTTTAGTAAATTTATATGACTACAAAAGTTATTTGCGTTCTACATAGATATATTTTATGTATGCTAATGCCGTTGCCTTCCACTATCTGTGATTTTCTTGTTTTGTATATTAGTATAATTGTTCTTATGTTTGTTTGCGTAAATTTCTAATATATGTGTGTATAGATGTGTATATGTTTGGTTGTCATCCACAGAGTGTGTTGTGCCCTGTTTTGTTATACAGAGAGAATGTGTATTTGTATGCACCAGGTCTTTTCTGGTTGGTATAATACTTTAAATTGCGTGTGATTCTTCGCACATTATTTAGTATGGCCTTATCTGTATGTGTGGTAATAGACCCGTGTATGTGGGTGAGAACCCTACACAATCATTTTTACTGTTGCAATTAGACTTGATTTTATTAATTGCAAGTGTCTCCAAAATGAATGCGGTAATAACTATCCTCTTTGTATAATTGAAAACACTTGAAACTACAATCAAAAGTGAGTGCAGATCTATGAGAGAACCACTACGACAATTAGGTAGTGCGATTAATACCTTACAAGCTTCAAATACCTCGTCGGATGTCGAACAAAAGCATACACCTTCTGTATACGAAAGCAAAATTAAGACACAAGAGCAAGAGATAACTGATGAAATACCACTTTGTGAGATCATGAAGGCATATCGAGATTCTCACGTAAAGGTGTTAAACGAAAACACCCATCTTGTAAATGAATTGTTTGGAACTTTAAATTAATTTCCTAAAAAGTACAATGATGACTATTTAATGGATGTAACTGGCAGCAAAATACGGTATAAGATTTGATCCGAATACCAGTAACTTTAAATTAGGATCGGCAAAACTCGATTTCAAAGGAGATAACATTATTATAAATAATAAAATCTATGAAGGTATTCCCGAACTTTACGAGCTAGAATGGTGGAAGGTGTGTTGAAGACGTTTGTTACGAAAACAGAAATGAATCATAAAACTGATGAGATTGTTAACCTCATCCACACAAACATAACCTCTGTGAATAATAATTTCAAAACAATGATCGTGGGGAATGCTACCCTCGACGAATTAAATCAAATGATGTATTTGGGTCACACACTAAACATATCTGCGGGATGAGCAAGCAGGACGTTGTCGATGAATTACATAAACCAGCAAGGCGAAATTTCCCTAGACGGCGCGTAATCATTAAAAGACTGGACGATTTGTGGCAAGCAGATTTAGCAGAGTTTACAATTTGTGGGCGTGAAAATCGCAGATACGAATACATACTGGTAGTTATGGGCTGCTTTTCTGAGTTTGTGTGGGCGTTGGCTGTTAAGAATAAATCCTCTGTGAACGTTAGCGAAGCGATGAGCACAATACTACGAGGAGCTCGAAACCCAAACAACTTGCAAACAGATGTTGGAACCGAAATATTCAATGAACCTTTCAAAGCTCTTACGAATAAATACAATATAAATCACTATTCCACGTGTAGTAATAAAAAGGCATCAATTGTGGAACGAGTTATTCGAACTTTGAAAGAAAAAATTATCGGGAATTTAGTTTTAATGGAAGTTAAATGGATCGATATATTACAGAAAATAATTCACAATTGCAATAATACGAAACATTGTACTATTGGTATCGAACCGGCAAAAATTACTCCTGAGCATGAACGAGGGACTGTTATCTTCCGTATATAGTAATATAAAAATATAGGCTGTCCAACGTTACCATATAGTACGTATAAGTAAACACAAGTCCATTTTTGACAAGGGTTAAGTACTTCCCCAATTGGACAACGGAATTATTTAAAAGTAAAGAAAGAACATTTCCGTTTGCATTTCATTTATTACCAATATTCAAATTAACATAAAATTAATCTTTTTTTTACAAATAACAGTTTATTCTGGCCGGAGTGTGATCCTCTTGCCAGGACTGATTATAATGCTCGTAACAAGGAATTTAATCTTGAAGGGTTTCTCTTTTGTCCTTGGGAATGAGGTGTCATTTTTGCTCCAACGATGTGGCGGCTACTTTTTGAAGAATTGAGACTGGGATCAAGGGAACGACTTTCTTGTTTATGCCATTTAACGTTCTGCAATTACTCTTAATTTTGCTTCTCACCAAAATGATCTCTTCTATGTCGAGTCCCATTTTAGCAATGTATATTTGCAATCTTCTTAGTCAAACAATATATATCTATATATCTGTATGTTTTAACAGATTTGAGCCTTGCGATCAGTTTCCCAATTCTTTGCCGCAGTTCCCTATTCTTCACGATACGTGTGCGCATTATAGACTGGTACTGGTAACGAATGAAGCTTCTGTTTATATTAATTTCCATAATAACCGAAAAGAACTGCCATGCGCCTTGAAACCGGTAAATCTGAATCGGGTTAAAAAATGTTTCAAAATGGTGAATCAGGCATTCTTTCGTTGCATGTTAATTTCGATGCATTTCGTTGCCCGCTGTGCTGCAATTGTAGATTGAACTCTTCATTATTATAAACGTGTTCGATTTCTTCTCTTCTCTTAATAAATTGGTCCCTGGTAGTTGAAGATTCTTCTTATTTGTGATCCAACAGAAACAAAAACTATTATTGTAGAAACAGTACTAATTCAGCGTGCTAGCGTTCCAATTCATCATGAAACCGTCCTCCGACATGTTTATGTGAATGAGTCTCAAATGAATATTACTTAAACATATACTCAAGATTAATTATAAAGAACGCATCTACAATTTTTATATGACAAGTTTCACAAATCTTCAAATGTCTGCAATTTTGAAACACGACACAGCGTCTTTCCTCTAAACAAATATCTTTAAATCATTCGCCTCCCCGTCTTCACCTTTGCGCATGTTACTGACTATTTTCCTCGCTTCTCTTAAGTCCTTTTTCTTGTCTTCATATGCCTCCGTTACGTAACTGATACGTAGATTCTGCATGGAAATCTTCTTTTTTGCATGTTCTATCTTTGACCCATAATTCTCTATATTTGTTTCGACGGCTATGTATGTATATCTTGGAAGAAATCACATACCTCTCCATGCTTGCTACAAACCCCTTTTGCCTCCTAAAATCATTTAACGTTGAGCTTACACTTACACTTACACACAGGTTTCGGCCCCAATTCCTTGAGAGTGGCACTACTGCTCTCCTGTAATATTTCTTGTAATTGTGTCAAATTGTTTTGAACGAAATCTGAGAGTGATGGTGGGGTCCCCAGCTCATTGGCAACGGCATTCTCGGTTATCGGCGAATAGGTTAAATAATCTGCTCTAGAGGTTGATAGCAACGCACTTGTAGGTCTAGTCGAAGAAGATTCCACTTTAACACAGAAGTAACTGGTACTCAACTGGTACTGTATGAACATTCCAATTGGTATTTATACTATTTCATATATTCTAGAACTATCCCATTACAGCAAATTGTTATCATAAGACATTAATGCTGTTTAGCGGTTAGGGTCAAATGCCATTTCACTAATGATTTTAAAAATAGACAAAGACTCTTCCATCTCGGGCTTGTCGCTGGTCCGGGTCGCATTCGGGCTTATCGCTCTTATACTGCGCGTCCATGACGAGTGACTGGTCCCCTTGACTTGTATTTTAGGGATCCCATTTTAGAACCCGCCTTGTTCACCTACTTAAGTAACAAAAGAATATGTGTTGCTTGAGCTGTTATTGCTTTATAAACGCATGTTTTACAGTTATTACCTATCAATATTTTACTTTCAGAGTAGCGACTATACAACAGCTAATATGTTTACTAATACTGTCGTAAATAGTACATGCGTAGCTATCAAAATAGAAATCTGGAATATCGCCAAGACAATATGTTGCATTTATTATCGGCTGCCATAATTTAGAAAGGCTTCAAAGAAATTATTTCTCAGTGATACTTGCTAGTGGTATCTTCAAAATTATAATTAGGTGCTGAAACAAATTACAATCTGTTATGTTAGCGATTTTCGGTTAGTGATAGTTTAGTTTTGCATTCCAAATTAGGTAACGAAGGAACGATGCAGTTAAGTCAAAAACCGATTCATAATAAAACCCACTAATGCTGATAATATTCTACCATAGATCCGGTTTATGTTAGGTTTGTCTAACATGCTTCAACAAATCAGAACACATTGATTTTTTTTTGTGATACTTACATACTCAAACATAAAGATTAGTTTCTTAATTTGAAGGTTTAATACATATACGGGTACAAATTTTCTTATACATGCGGTAAGTACGTAAAGGTTGGAATAAATTCATTTAAAATTCATTTTTGAGTTTAGTTGCTGCATTTCTGATGATTATTTCATGCATGTTACAGGGTGCCGTAGTGGTCTAGTGGGTTGGTTGCTAGACTACTAACTTCAAATGTCATCATGTCCTATACTTGAATTCAACTGTTTTCGAGACAAATGCACTGTTACTTATTATTTATTTAGAAAAGTAGTAAAATACAATAAAAATAAAAATTAATTTATCAAATATTGGAAATGACCTCTACCAACTTCCTGGCAGTATCTGACATGATATTGAAATTCCTGCAAAACGTTATTAGCTACGTTAGGTTCTATCAATCTCGGACGGAGCTCCATCTTGTTTGAACAATAAGAAAACATTTGGTGTGTCAGGATCATCTGAATCGGAGTGTAAAGTGGCAAGACATGGTACTAGGTCATTTCTAAAAATTCTAAATATCTGTCACAAGTTCCCATCAAAGAAAAAGGGCCCCAAAATCTTGTTTTCAACAATGCTAGCCCAAACATTAACTTTTTGAGGATATTGACATTCCATTATCTAGCGGGGATTTTCAGTATACCAATACCGACAGTTTTGCTTATTTGCACCTCCGTTGAGACAAAGCATTGCCTCATCCGCAAATGCAATTCGTTTTGAAAACTGTGGATCGTTATTGCACAAATTCATGAGTATCTCGCCAAATTCAAGTCGTCTGTCGTGGCCATCTTCATTTAGTTCATGAACCAACTCGACTTTATAAGGATGCCATCTATTTTCCTTTAAATATTTTAGGACGGATGTCTGGCAGATCTGAATTTCTTAAGCAATACTGCGGTTAGGAGGTGGTATTCTTGAAATAGGCAATAATACATTTAGCTGTTTATCTTCTGATAGCTGTTTATCCCTGACGTGACTTAAATCACGTCCTGTCCCCATAACCAATCATCATCAGTATATCTATTCTCTTTCATTGAGACGTACCATTAAAAAAACTTATCGTATCAAGTTTTGCTAAGACAAAGTCACTTAAGATATGAGTCACCTGTTATACTGTCAACAGTATGACTCAATTCAAGGTTTTATTTACATAATTTAAGTGTTTAAGTTTAGTTAATATTTTAAGGCTTATACATTTTTTTTCGGAAACAGTTGAATTCAGGTATAGGACATGATACATGAAATATGTTCAGAATTTGACGTAGAATTTAAAGATGAAATAAATAAAAAAAGGTGAGCTATCGTAACATGTTTTTGGGTCATTCCTGTAGGTACACGTGAAATAATAGTCACAAAACGGCAACTAAAATCAAAAATCGAGGGATTCGAGCGTTTCTTTGAGAAAAAACACCTGTATTTTAAATGAATTTATTCCAACCTTTACGGGCTCACTGTAAACAGTCGCCCATCTACTATCCACGAACCAACTTTCGTGCTCACATCACAATGTAAAAGTGGTGAAATGTAGACCAACTCCTGGAAGAAGGACAAGGAGATGTTTACGCATACTTTGCGCATAACAACATACAAACGTAGTTTCTCACTGCATTATTATTAACTTTCAACCTAAGCTAAGTACATAAGCGTGTAGATTTCTTAATTACCTTAAATGTTTGCTTGAGGATCTGCACGTTATTCGATCTAGCTTTTACATCTGTATGTTTGATTTTTACGTTCTGTACCGGAATACGTTCAAAGTCAAAAGTTTAGAAAAAAACCTAAGGCTTAATGTACGATATTTTGAAACTGGCCATTCTATGTATTTCCAAGCATTATTATAGGTAATATTATATCCTATAGTATATAGTATTATAATAAGGAATACATAGTAAATATTAGCAAAAATTATACATTGTATTGAATATTTAGTTGAAAGTATTAAAATTTGGACTGAACAGAGTCTGACTCTTGGCTGCATGTACGAGTTGCATAGATTGTCCCCATTTGAGATTCTGTTTTCAAATGCTTGAGAGAGTGACCCGGAGATATGTATAAAATTATACATGCTTGTATTTTATTCAACAAAAGACTGTGAAGTTACCTTCTTTTCTCTTGCCCTCCACAATTTATCAATCCAATATCTACGCTTGTTGCTCTTCTGCTCTTGTTTGTACACGATGTAAACCGCACATTATATTACATCGATATTATATGAGACGACCAAAGACCACCGTAACACGACACCCCGTATAACACCACCATGAAAGTTTATTCATCACAAGGATAAAGGTTTCTTTGTGATGAATAAACTTTCATAATGATGCTTTTATTTCCCCCAAGCAAATATAATCGAGAATACTTGAAACCTTTGATTACCTATATACTACCATCCTTAAAGGTCTAAAGAAAAAATTGTTTCACAAAAAACAATCAAAATTGAAGCAATGCAAAAGATAGTTTGAAAGTAGAATGTTGCAGGTATTAATCCACTCAAAATCTATAGGTAAAATGACAATGGCAAATCGTTAGTGATTCTAATTAGCGTATGGCATTATTACAAAAGTTTATTATCAAAATTGTAATTGTAATTGTAATTGTAAGATGAAGCGTCGTCACCCACACATTTCTATTACGTCTAAATAAATTTGTAGTTCTAATAAACCAATAAAATATCTCAAAGAAAGGTGAAATTTGCATTTATTTGACGTAAATTCGTTGCACAATAAACATATACATAGATATAGGTACAATAACTGAGTTAAGGTCCGTAAGTTATGCAAATTGTGATAATATTAACGAGGAGGATAATTTCATTGTAACGGTTCTATCAAGATAATCAAATTCACTATATTCAATGGTGGCACTTTGGTTTGGGAACCTAAAATTATTTCCGGCTCCCCTTCATGGATCTCACATCGAAAATA
This sequence comes from Osmoderma eremita, assembly GCA_031763485.1. Taxonomy (NCBI): domain Eukaryota; kingdom Metazoa; phylum Arthropoda; class Insecta; order Coleoptera; family Scarabaeidae; genus Osmoderma; species Osmoderma eremita. The sequence goes on along the minus strand of JARFOC010001158.1, from coordinate 374,627 downwards.
AAAATAACATTTTCTTTTTATTAATGCTTATAAGTTTTTTAGATGTTTTAAAAGGGTGGCTGTTGGCCGTCTTTGTTAAAGAAAGGAACCCGATTTATATTTATGTTTTACTACTGTGAAATAAATAGAGAAAATAGCATTTCTCATTTCTTTTGTTACTAATAAATATATAAATTGGCTTATTACATTTTCTGACAAATAAAGAACTAAAGGCGTTAATAATGGCAGAAAAAAGTCGAGGGTTTCAGGAGTACCTTCAAAGATTAGATGCATCAGAAATAACTGATTAATCTTTGTGGAAAGCCACCAAAAAGTTGAAGGGACCTCAGATGTCAGTACGACCGCAACGCACAAACCGTAACAAATGGGGGAGAGATGAAACCGAAAAGGCACAAGTGTTTGCAGAATAGTTAAAAGAAATCTTCAAGCCTAATCCGGGGGAAAAAGAATTCGAAGAGGAAGAAGAAATAGAGCAACACCTTAACGAGACTTATCAACTAGAGTTACCAATAAAAAATTCACAAAGAATGAAGTCAGAAATGTGATTAAGCACAAATTAATTTTAAAAAAGGCTGCCGGATATAACCTTATCACGGGAAAAATTCTACAAGAACTTCGAGAAACATCTGATTGACTCAACTATTTAATTCTGTAATGCGAATAAGCTACTACCCACCAAAATGGAAAGTATCTCAAGTAACGCCCATTTTAAAACCTGGTAAAAATCCGGAGAATGTAGAAAGCTACCGGCCAATTAGTCTTTTACCAGCTGTATCAAAAGTTTTCGAAAAGCTTTTCTTCGTAATCTCAATAGATTACGTCCCATTTTACAAAATCGTAAGATAATTCCAAACCACCAGTTTGGATTCAGACAACAACATGCTACGACTGAGCAAATTCACCATATTGTTTACAGCATCGACTATTATACAGTTCTTAAGTCCTACCTTAGTGAGAGATACTTTACAGGAAAAAAAACCAGAATGCGTTCACTGAATTGCAACCCGTCCATGCCGGTGTGCCTCAAGGAAGTGTACTCAGACCCATACTTTATGTCCTATATACTTCTGATCTACCGATAATTGGAGGAACCACTGCAACGACCTTAGCAGACGGCAATACTGCCACCACGAGATTTTATAAAGAAAATTTACTATGTATTGAACAATGGACAAAGAAATGGAGAATAAGGATCAATGAGAACAAGTCTGCACATATCACTTTTATCACCAGGAAAGAAACATGCACGCCAGTAAAGTTTAACGATCAGAAAATACGTCAAGTGCGAGAAGTAAGATACCCTGGGATGCATTTGGACAAAAGCTTAACCTGGAATTAATAAAAGCAAACAACTAGGTCGCAAACTGAGTAAACAATATTGGTTAATTGGCAAAAAATCGGAATTATCTGTGAAAATAAATTGTTATTATACAACGCATAACTAAAATCTGTGTGGACATATGGTATAGAGAATTATCACAAAACACCATGGTATATCAACAATAGAATCATACATCGCACGACCTGCAACTGCCATATGTCAAGGAAGAAATTAAAAAGTGGTCAGAAAAGTACAAAGAAAGGCTAAATCTGCATCCAAACGTTTTAGTGAAAAGTTTGATCAAATAATCAACTGCAGTGCGCAGATTAAAACGTAAAATGACCGTCTACCTAACAACCATTAGACGAAAAATGAAGGGACCGATATAGTCTTAATATTTTTGATTATTTAAGGCAAAGGGACAATTACTGAATGTGATCCCGGCATGTTAACGTTCTAAATATCATGCGCATTACTTAATGTCTGTACAATCAAATAGATTGTAATGAAAAAAAAATACTGACTGATCGACGATTTTGATAAACTACAGAGATACACATTAACGAAAGCGGCGTTTTCTTTGATTTTATTATATTTGATCTTTTATTACCTCTACACCTTGGGTAAAAGAGGAGATGATGATGACGATGATGATCTTTTATTATAGTTAGATTTGGCCGGAGCTGCCTGAGCCCCTGATACGCTCACACTCTTTCTTTCTTTTCATTAAAGCTGTTATTAGTGTTATTATCAATTTTAATTTAATTCCTTTGTGGTAAAGGTTTAGTACCCCAACATATGGGAAATTTCTGTTGCTATCAATTAATTCAATTTTGTACTGAAAATTAAAAAGATTTTACGGATGTTGGCTTGTAGCTATTATTAATGTCTCGTCATTAACTCGGCAGACATAACGGCTTTTTCAGCTGTGCGTTTACTGCACTATTAGCAAGTCATAATTAAGAACAAAGTTCGAGGTCGACAGCAAAGCGGAGATACCTTTTACAAACTAACGAATACTAGATCAAAAGAGGAGTAACTGTTTCCGGCAAACTTCATGTAGCATTTTCAATCTAAGAGGAGACTTTCGTCATCTGTGACGTAAAATACGTACCAACTTTATTTATACTTTTTAGAAATGTATACTAGAGTTAGTAATATCTTGAGTTGAAAGCGTCTAGTTCCGTTCTTAATTGCCAAATAAATACCGTACCATTCCACATTCGTTGCAAGGCTACAAGGTTAATGTAAATACGGCAATTTGGCAACACAGTTATGTCGTTATTATTAATGACAAAAGTTAAATTCAAAATGTTGTACAGTACATATCTTTATTATAAAGTTGCCTTGATTTAATGCAATAATTATTCATTAAATGTTATCAATGTGAATAGAATTTGTGTCATTATTTCCTCTTCTTGTAACTCTTCTTATTTATTTCCTGCCTTTCCGTTGTCAGCAACAGCATTAAGTTGTAGGTAGTTTTTATTGGTTTCTGTACTTGAAGTAAGAATGGTATCAATTGTACGTTATCATTAAAGTTTCGCGTAGTCAACCAATTTTGTGATATGAGAATTGATAGAGAAAGAAACACTCAACAAAACATTTCCAAACACTTCCGACTAATAGCGTTCTCCCATGGTTGTACAGTACTTTCTGAGTGCTAGTATCGTAATCATTTCAATGCGTACTCATTTCGTGTTTTAGATTTACTAGTCATGAAGCACCTATGTATTTAGTGCGCGCCCAGTGTGAAAAAAAGTGTCCGTCTTGGAAGCACGTGGCCTTAGTTCAGTGCAAGTATGGCGAACGCGGATTGGTTAAAACCATATATGCTTGAAATTCTTGATTGCCTTAGCTCAGGAAATAATAGATTCTTCGTCGTCCTCATCTGGCGAGGAGATAATCAAAATTCGTGTCGTGCAAAACAACGCATCATTTTGTATACCATTGACAATACAAGTTGTCAGCAATTTATTAGTGCCAATATGCATTTGTATGGACAATACAAAACCTCGCACTAATAAGTTGAGAGTGGATCCACGGAAAAAGCGCTATAGTAGTACTTGAGTAATTGAAATAGAGGAGAAAACTGCCGCCCTCAAACTGCGTATGCGGCTGAATTGCAGAAAATTTACTGTGAAAGTCTCATGTATTTCATAGCTAAAACACAAAATAGCTTCTGGGTAAGTTAGCCAATCAATTACTAATTAAAACACAGTATCAGAAGATCCACACACCATAAATTGATTTAATAAAGCTCATATGTTCCGAGAGCGCGTCGGCTCTCATTGTCAACCAAATCTCGAAATGTTCTTGGAATTCTTTCACCAATGACTAATTATTATTGCTGTAGAATGAATACATGTTTGGCCGGTATTCAACTATCAAATATCTTTGAAAAATATTTATAATTTATATTTTGCGTTACCAACACGTATACCTTTATAAAGGAGAAACATTACACTGTAATATATTTTATCAAATTTATTATAATAAAGTGTGTGTGATGGTTTAATATTGGCCTTAATAATATTGAAAAACAGTAAAGTAAATATAGAGCTCACATATTTTTAACTCATTCTTAATTGCGGAAAAAAAATTTACAATGTTGAGTCGTGTTCATCTACAAAATTCACCATAAATGATCACTCAATTCTTATAGACATAACTCGAAGCATGAATACGAATTCTAAATGAACATGAGTCCGCAAATGTACGGTTTCGGAGATACGAATAATTTTGCATTTACAACACTTTATTAGCTACAAACAAACAAAAGCAAAACGTCAAACGATATGTTAGATCCATTTTACAAGTGCGACGACATCTTTGCCGTAAGGACCTTGAAATCTTTCGAAAACGACGACTCGGATTCGGTGGCATTCTTGAGTATTGGTTACAAAATTGAAGTCCTCAGCATGATAACGTAGAAACCAGCGGCAAAACATCAAACGTGCTTGATAGCCAGATGGATTTAGTGTCTGCAGTCATTGTACAGGTGAAGCTGCTGTTCGTGAAGGATTTCCCAAACAAAGGCAGCGGCCACCGCCAAATTCTGCTCTACCCATTATAAAATTACCTCTTTTGCCTCAGGGGTGGTCTCCCGAAATCATGAGACTGTTTCCGAAGTAAATTGGTATCACGCAATCTTTGGTGCAGTCTTAGAAAAACACTAACTGAAGGATCTGGCGATTGAGATAAGCTACGTTTTAGGGCTTCTTTAGCATTCCATTAGCACAACCATACATGAAATGCATATCGACTAATTCAATGTCAGGGTAAACAGGCATAGCGAGAATTAGTAAAACTGTGCACTAACGACTGAATGTTAACTACAAAGTGTATGTATAACACAAAGCCTCTCAACTACGATAAGAAAATGCAAGTTTTTGGAATACAAAAACGAATAATCCTCGGTGTGTGCGAAACCGTCCATTGAGGAACCTATGTTCAGTAAGACTTTTCTGCATATTTTGGACCATACTAATCCACGCCTGCGCCCTTGGTATCTCACTTTCACTTCTTGCATAGTGCCACCAGCATCTCTAGAAACTGCCCTCGTGGTTTTTGGTTTGTCTGGCATCTTATATAAATCCATTACATTTATTTGTAAAAACTTTTCAAACCACTTTTTGCATTTATATGTGAGAATGTAACGATTTTACAATGTATTTAAAAATGAAATCATCTATTGTCTGGTAATTAAACATTAATTAGTTCCATTATCTACCACCAGCTGAAGATATATATATATATATATATTTAAGAATTTAATATACATGTTCACAAGTTCGGCTATGCTGCAGGCAAGCATAATTATAAAAGAATTAATAGGAAAAAGAAAGATGCTAGGAAAAACCCTAACAATATATTATATAATAAGAAAATTTTTATTGCATTCATGAGTAGTTGAAAACATACAATCTTCTTTTCAAAGAAATAATTTTTTATTGTCTTTTAATTCTAGCTTACTCTACAAGTCTCCAATGCTAGTATAATTTACGAAATTTTAGGAAAAAATATAAAAACATTATTGGTATTAATAGAAATATACTTACGAAGTACAAAGTACATATTTTATATCAATGCACAAATAGATAAACTTCAGATAATATAAAATACAACCGCAAATGCGCCTTATTCTATAAATAGAAGTAATTATATTTCCTAGTTGGTTTTATTTTCCTGGTTGTGAGATTAAACTGTTTTTGGTATAATCTTTCTTTGCAGATACAATTTCATTCTTTTACTTTTCCTAAATAAAATTTAATTTTGAAGGAGTATATTATTCAAATAATATAGGAACTCCCCAAATGTTGCCGGTATTAATAAGCACGTTTTTGTCGATAATTAGACTTGTGCTTATAATATATTTCTCGAAATACTATTATTCCAATACGCAATCAACTACTCGTTTTGTATTACGAAAAGAAAAAAAATTGTATGCCAATATTTCCCATCTTATCGCTTGTCGCAGATTACTTACAAAAGACGATCCCGAACCCAGAAATTCCAGAAGTTATGAAACTTTGAGAACATGCAGATCACATATACAGGATGACGTGTTAGTGTGGCAAAGCTCGATATATCCGTTATCATAAAAATTATGAAAAATAGTTATTTACGAAATTTGTAAAGAGTCTTAAACTTTAACACTTTAAAATTATTTTCATATATACATACATGATGTTCCATATCACCAGGATGAACCAAACATACGTTTTCTTAAATGGAACACTCTACATATTATTTCAGATTTAGGATAAGCTCATGCCTCACACCCCCAAAATCAAATTTCATTCCATTATACAGCGTGTTTCATTAGTTATGGTCAATTTTATATGCAAATCACTGTGAGTTCGAGGTCTTGTATACTGCAAATGACTGAAATTTTTCATTTACAAGCATAGTTTTTTCTCTTGGCCCAGTTTTATAGCAAAGTGAAATTTTTTCAAAATTGTCAAAACTGAATACACTGCGAGTTATTTTAAATGGTTCACTCTGTATTTTATATCATAGAAAGAAAGAATAGCGTACTTACTTTCATTTCTATTAAGCACTCTCTGTACCTAAAGTATTTTTAAAAAGTGAGGTTTTTTGAAATTATTTTAATATAACAAGTTAGTCATGGAAAAATGACAGTTAATGTTTACTACAAGCGCAAAATACAAACATTTATAACTTACACTAATGATTAACATTTGGTTAATTAAGCCAACTGTTTACGATGTAGTGTAGTAATAAATGTTCAAAATATCCACCAACACAACATTGCAGCCGTTCTTCAAGCGATTGTCTTACATTTCTTAACACTAATTAATTAATACTCGATCATTCGTCTCTTATTCTGTTTTTCATAGCACCTCGTGTAGTGGGCGGCTTTTGCTATGCAAAGTTTTTTCTTATATATGACCACATGAATAAGTCAATTTTAGTGAACTCCGGTGATCGTGTTACTCACTCCATTGGTTCCCCTCTCCTTGGCCATCTTTCAAGGAAGTGGTCGTGTATTAACCTAGTATGAAGTAACGAAGCTCCATCGTACAGATATCGCATCCTTTGACGAGCGTTTAGGGAAACAAGTCTTGATCATTCACTCGTCCTTCCAAAAAATGTGGTCCAATTACATAATCTCCTAGCTAGTAATGAAGACTTAAGACTGACTTATTGTCATTTTTTCACGATTAACTCATTATATTAAAATAATTTCTGAAAATCTCATTTTTGTAAAAAGACTTTAAAATATCTTAGAAATTAATGACTTCAAATATAGAGGGTACTTAATAAAAATGAAAGTAACTAAACTATTCTTTCCTTTTATGATATAAAATACAGGCTGATCGATTTAAAATAATTGAGAAATGAATGTATTGAGTTTTGATTCGCCATGTATTCTGTAATCTTGAAAAAATGCCACTTTGCTATAAAAGTGGACCAATATCAAAAGTCTATGTTTGTAAAAGAAGACTTCATACTGTTTTCTTTGCAGTATACGAGACCTTGAATCTACTGTGATTGCATATTGTGTATTGGGGGTGTGAGGCATGTGCTTAACCTAAATCCAAAATAATATACAGGATGTTCCGTTTAAGAAAACGTATGTTTGGTTCACCCTGGTGATATGAAACAGCCTGCATATATGAAAATAATAATGTGAAATGAATTTTTGAAAATAGAAAATTTTTCATACTGCCTAAGCACATAACTTGCTAACGGTAAGACGTTTGTATATACGATAGGTATATGCAATTTGCATATTCCCAAAATTTCATAATTTTTTAAATTTCCGGGTTCGCCCCTTGTTAGTAATAGTAAAGTTAAAGGATAAAACAAAAATTTAATTTTCAAACCTGCCTTTTCAAAACGCAAACAAAAACAGCGAAGAATGTGTGCGAAGTAATTTCATCAGTTTGATAAATTTCGATAAGTGTACTAAAAGCATTCGGGCTTTCTTATCAATAAAGATTTTCGCTTTTACAGCCAAGTTCAATTTACGAGGAAAACGATGTTTGAGTCGCCCATGATTGAAGTTTTCATCATGAGACCCGCGAGAGTTTCTCTACCAAGGAATTCGTTCCTCAAGGGTTTCCTGGGATCGTTAGGCCTTTACATAACACGACGAATAAACTTTCCAACGTTTACGACCTTTCTTGTAGTTTTGCGATCGTCCTAAATAGATTAGAGAGTTTTATGTATGTACGGTTATAACTTTATTGTGAAGTATTTCTGTCATATCAGATGGTTTTTTTATTGAATTCAGTTTAGGTCCTGACTATATTTTTACAGTACCTCTGTAAAACTTAGTAACAGTTCATTTGCTTTTAATCTGTTCTACTTACAGTAATATATGTTATAAATTTTCATTTTTGTATTACTTCTTGTTATTGTCCTATTTTTAAGAGATATTTATGTGTACGATATGGAAGGTGTCCTACTTGGATTCTTGGAATAATTTAAATTTTTCGTATGTTCTTGGGAGAAATCAAAAAAAAATGTCTACTCTTTTAGATCTATGATTTCCTATTTCCATGTAACACAGTTCTACATACTTCTTTTTGCTACTTTTACTTATTCTCATATATGAGGGATGTCCGGTTACTAAGATACATTTGTGAATTACAAACAGGCTACTTTATTTACAGAAATCAAACATACACTAAGTAAGACTGCTAGCTACTTTTCGACATAATAGCTACAAATTAAGGCACTTATCCCAGCGAGGCACAAGCTTCTGTAAACCCTCTTCGTACGAGGTGCGATCCAAGTTTATAAAATACTGCTGTGCTTCCCCTTGAACGTCGTCTTCAAACCTATTACCCCACAAATGATGGCTTTCAACGGCCCAAACAAATGAAAATCACAAGGAACCAGGTCTGGATTCTCATTTGTTTTCATTGTTGATGGTTTTTTTCGCACATCATCATCGTTCAGAGCTGTGCGACCACTTATGAACTATTTACACCAAACACTAACTTGTTTTCGACTCATAACGTCTTCTCCGTAAGTCTTCAATATTTCCTTTATGAATTTCGGTAGGTGTTTCATTATTTGCATGCAAAAAGCGAATGACCGCTCGCACTTCAAACTTGGAGCATGTTTCGATCGGAACTGACATTGTGCGGCTGCCACTGCACACCTAATGCAATGACAATAGCCACCTTGGCGTACATATGCACATCTAAAATGGGTGCAAGTTTCAACATGATCGAAGCGATGTAGGCGGTGTGTCGCGCAAACGTACCTTTGTAACCGGACATCCCTCGTACTTCGTTTTTTCCTCATTTATTTTTAACCGTCTTCCATTTTCCTTTACGATAATACCTATTAGTGACTTCCATCAACCCTCGCAACTATAGCAAGATCGTCTGCATACGCCAACACTTGTACCGATTTTGTAATTATTGGCCCGTCAAGTTTACAGTATTTAATTATTTTGTCCAGACTTATGTTGAATCCCCTTGTCTCACACCTGAATTTATTTCGAAAACTCCAGAGCGCTCATATCTACTCATTACCGACGCCTCCGAGTTCTTGGTTGTAATTTCCGTTAGCATATCACGTATTTGTTCATAAAACATTTCGATAATTTGGTACAAGATATGTATAGGGTCATTAGTGATCTCCCATGCATGAAACCATATTGGCATTCAACCAGTTTTATGTCGCTACGTCTTATCCTTCTGTTATTTACTATTGTTGTTAATATCTAACTTCTCTGTAGTTCTTGGTCTCCTTTTTTGAAGATTGGTACTACGAATCAAGTGCTCCATTCTCTAGGTATAAAATAATAGGATACAGTGTAGATGATGAGTGTAGAATTCTAGATAAGTGTTGTGGCAACTAGGTTGCCATTTTCAGCAGCATTTACAAAGGAAAATAATGTTAGACGTAGTACCCTGGAAGATATGTACTGCACCAGATCACCACTTGAACAACACTGTTATTCAGGTTGTGTCAGTGTTTTAAGGTGGTAAGCGTATTTTTGTTTTAGATTTACCATTCTCTAGGCCTTATTTCCGTATACCAGATGTCCGTGATGATCGCATGTCACTTCCGTTCCAATGCGTTTCCTCCCCTCTCCATAATTTCATTCACAATATCGTCTGGCATGGCTGTCTTGTTATATTTTAAGTTGCTTACCACATCGGTAAGCATTGATGGTAGTAAACATTGATGGTGGCTTTTCTTCTCCTACTACAATGGTATTAAGTTTATTCGACTCGTGCTCGCTTTCTTCCCCTCTATTGCTGCTTGTTAACATATGTCTGAACTGCTCTTCCCATTTTTCGTTTTTAATGGTTACCTTCTAGTAAATATTTATAATCTCTTGCTAATGTCCCCATAATTTCTTCAATTCATTTTGTTGTCTTTGTATTCCATCCACCTCTTCTCCCAACCTTGCTGTTTTTGTCTACATATCGTAGGTTCATCAGTAGGTGATGGACGAAATCGACATTTTCGCCTCTAAACAATCACACATCCTATGCCATTCTTGCTCTTTTTTTGGAGATTATTGTGTGATTGATCAATTGGGTCGCTTTATATACGCTTTTATGTTTAAATTACGTTCTAACCATAAACACATTTGATTCTGTTGCTTGATTACAGACCTTTATGGCGTTATCATTGGAAGTTTCGTGTATTTTTTCCTTGCCCGCTACGTTTGTCCAATAGTCTTCTTTCCCTATTTTAGCGTTAAAGCCTCTGATCAGTGTAAGTATGTCAAATCTCGGGATTATTTCGCATGTTATTGATAACTCGTCGTAGAAGATGTCTTCCTCCCTTTCGTTCCCGTCGTTGGTTGGCACATACATATATATTCAATAGGACTACAATGGCTTTCCTACTCCTGATTTGTATGTATGACAATCTTCCATTTAATTTCTTGGACTCACTCATAATGAGAGATTTTTGACGATGGATTGATATTTGAATTGTTGTTATTTGGACTATTTCCATCGCTTGTTGGATTTTGTTCATCCGACGTTTCGGCAATTTGTCTACTGTCGTCCTCAGGGTAGTCTTGATAAGTGGTGCTTTTTGCCAAATTCATTCTGGTAAATATATCTGAGAACCGATTTTCGACAACTCACATATCTTTGACAACTCATTATACTATCCTATTTATTCTGTCTCCCGTATCGCGGTTGCCGATTTTCTGCTTATGCAGTTCTTAATTATTGGTAACCAGATATCTTTTATTTCCAGGCTTGGTGTGCTTATGGCATTTGCTGTTGTGGCCATTCTCTTGAAATAATGTTCTTCTCTTGCTAGGATTGTGGCTCTGTCCCATTCAATCCTGTGTTCTTCTTCTCAAGCATGTTGTGCCAAGCGCGATTTTTTCGTTTCCCCCAGTCGAACCAGTTTTTGATGTTCTTTGATTCTGACTTGCAAGGGTCTGCCTGTTTCTCCGATGTATGCGCTTCCATATTCACACGGTACTTGGTATATACACTTTTTAGTTTTTTGGTTTTCGTTAGCCGGCTTTGTTTTGGTTAGGGTCGCTATGCTCATATTCGTTGTTGTTATTGCTGTTCTAATCTTGTATTTGTTATCTTTTCTCCTAATCTTTTCTGATAGGCCTTTCACATACGGGATTCATCTCTTCACAAATCATATTGCAAAGCCTTTAATATTTCATCAAATTTCGAAATTTTGTCCATCCTGCAACACAATATTCATATGTATCTCGTTACGAATGGTTAACTGGATTTGGGCTTGTTGGCTTTGTTTCTGAAAACAAAGGTACTTTGGAATTGTGTTCTCGCTCAATATCTGGCTACACCATTTTATTCAATATTTATTTCTTATCAGACCTTTTCCACATACATTACAAGAACCCTTGAACTTCTTGGTTGGATATTCAGAAAGTTAATAGCGCATATTATTCCCTTATTATTAGTCTTAGTTGTGGAAAATTTAATTTGAAACGATATCTATCATGCATATACATGATCCATCTTTCCTCAAACAATATTGTCTTAATAACTGGTACAACACAAAGGATTCAGATTCAGACTTGCCCTCTGGAAAGGTAAGTCTTCCTTTTGCAGATCAGAAATCTACCATAATTTTAGTTTGTTAGGACATTTTTTTTGTAATTTTAATGTTTGCTGTGTTTAACAGTTACAGAGCCACAAAGAGAAACACAAATATCACACCACCAATCGAGTTTATCTATTAAAAGTCTTTCCGACGTAGACAACAAATCTGTGGTCAAATTTTCGGATCCCGACAAGTCCATTTTTAAAAGAGATGCCCAAGATCCAAATTATATGTTTTTTTGTGATTTTTTTAGTGTCTTACTTTGCCGTAACTGTAACTTTGTACAAATAAACATAGCATTATTAATTATTATGATTTGATTGTTTTTTTTTAAGCGAAGACGCTTCAATTCCAAAGTATTCAAGTAACTTAGGTCGATACCTATAACGTTTGTTCCTTTTTTAGAAAACGTATCGAGAGATTGAAATATTAGTGATTTATTGTTATATATAGAGCAAATACAGCAGTATTTTGGATATGTAGGTCTGAAACCACATGTTCTTTATACATTAAGTTTTGTTTAATTTTGTTATTGTTATAATGGAAACTATTCTTGTCAAAACAAACAAAATTTCCTTCTTCTTTAGCTACTTCTAGTCACTTAATATTATTTACTTGTTTCATTTTATGTGCCTTATTTCTCCAACCACCACTATACATATTAATTCGCAACTTACTAGTATTAAAGGGATTTCACTCGGAAGTTATAATTATCTACAAAGACATTAAAGAATTTAAAGCTATACTATTATGTTACTATGTTAGATGCTCGCTTTTTGCTGCACAGGACTGAATTAGGTAGATTTAAAGGTTCACTTAGTTGTCGGAATGTAAAGTTAAAAATACGGATGTACATACCTACCGTATCCAAGTAATGTGTATTTACATTACTTTTAAATGCGTAACCCGTAATATTTATATGTTGTTATAAACTTACATTTCAGAAGTGTGAGAGCTGCAGCCAAAACTTACGCCGCATAGTAGTAGTCCAAGGACGACAAAAAAATTCGATTGTATATTTTCAGAAAATATTTGCTTAAAAATCAAATTTTAACTATTACATATAACGGTTATTATAGGTTATACAGTGATAATAATCTGCCTAGAGCGAACATTGCAACATTGGACTATGTATATGCACTCCACACATATCTTCGTCATGCTGCGTCTGAGTGTCTGTTTGGTATGTATGTGATTGACGAGTAGGTTACCTTTTCATTTATAATCGTTAATTTTTTCTTTCTTTTTGTTCTCCTTGCCAATTTATTATTTTCCATTCTATTAATTAAAAATGATTATTTACACGTTACAAGAGAAAAAAAGAAATAATAAAACTATCATAAATAATCTTACGTAATATTATAAAACTTTTATCATGAAATTTTGGGTAGCTAAATTTAAACGCGGTCGTACCCGCTTAGTTGACGAGAAGCGTTCGGCACCCAATGCTGGGTGTTCCGTTTACTTAGTCCGGGCCAAAAGAGCATTCGAATGAACAATTACCAAACCTTGTTAAAGTAATTTCAACGAAATAAGTCGGAGTTTTGGAATTGATTCATAACTGTAGAAGGCACTTGGATACACCACTACACTCCTTAAATCGAGACAGATGAAACAGTGGATTGCGAAGTGCGAATTGGCACCGAAAAAGGCGAAACCCTTCTATCGGCAGGAAAAAGTGATGGCGATTGTTTTTTGGGATAGTCATGGAGTTGTGTTAATCCATTATGAAAAAAGAAAACAATGTCTTGACAAGTGGAAGGTAGAAATTACAGAAAAACGGCTGCATTTGAAGAAAAAGAAAGATGTACCACCAAAACAAGGCACTGTATCATACTCAATGGTCTCCATGGCAAAAATTGATGGATTGGTGTTCAAAAATAAAATAATGCTCAATTGTGGATATGGATATTGATTACTAAATGTTAAGTAATTATATGGTATGGTATGGTTAACATACAATATGTCGACCAAATCGAAAGGTCTAAGCATGTATGATTGGTAGAGTGTTTTGGGTGAACTGGATTCGGAGCAGGCTTATGCACAGTTTCTCGGCATACTAACGAGAACAATTGAGGATGGATGTAAGAAACGTATCTATTCCAGCAAGAAACCCAAAAACAGCTGGATTACATTAGAAATAAAGGAAAAGTGTTGTAGGAAAAGACAGTTATATGAGGATATGTTGAGGGGTTACATACCAGTCGAATTCGTATAAACAATACTGTAAAACACTAGATTATGAGGTTCGCCATCAGAAGCAAACATTCAATTCCCGATACAATATGAATTCTAGCAATAAATCGAAAGCTACTTAGACCTTGGTGAGATAAATAACAAAAAAAAACGCAGGATATGGTGTGAATGACATTGATCCATCCAATGGAAATCAGCCTTTGTACGTGAAACTTGATTACATAAATGATTACCTAATAAACATCTGCAAAGATATGGAAAGTAAAGTACCAGTAAATTGTACGATATTCAGTCATTATCCAACTATATTTCTATCTTCTACGTCTCGGAGTGAAGTGTGCAATATAATCATGAACATGAAAAATACGGCCTCAGTTGGTCTGGAGGTATCTTTAAAAATACTTAAGAGATGAGTGAGCTATCGTTTCCATTAGCAACGTTGATAAATAAAAGAATTGAAACAGGAGTATTCCCAGATGAACTTAAAAAGTCCACAATAACACTAATTCACAGGAAAGGTGATCCATCTGAATTGAGCAATTGCAGGCCCATATCTCTATTGTCAAATATTACAAAGGTATATGGGAAAATTTTCTTCGATAGAATCTATAGTTTTGTTACTTCTCCCAACGTCGTTCACACCAGACAAAATGGTTGCATAGAAGGTCTACAAAGAGGGCAATCTATCAACTTCTTCGTGAAGTTCTGGAGGGAATAAATACGGATGAGGTTGCCGTGGCATTTTTTATAGACTTGTCACCTGCATTTGATAGCATTCATTTTGAGAAGTTATATATTAAATTAGAAAGTGTAGGTATAAGAGGTTGTGCGCTGAAACTCATTAAATGCTACTTAACAAAGAGAGCACGTGAGAGAGTAAGTGCTAAAGATGTTTTTTTTTCCTGATTGGCGCATTTTAGAGCGAGACGTGCCATAGAGCTCAATATTGGAGCCACTATTATTTTTAATCTACATAAATGACTTACCGGGAGTGACGTGTCATCCGGTGATACTCTTCGCAGACGGTACTTCCGTTGTTTTAATGTCTAAGAACGTTTTAAATGAACCAGTGACCGATTTGCTCGCGCTGTTCGACTCATGGTTCGTAATGAATGACCTTAGATTAATTGTTGAAAAAACTAAAATATAGCATATATACAATAGTTCGCTTTAGTAATTTTAAAAAAGAACCGTTAAAAATAAACTAAGGTACAAAAGTGCGTACTAGTGTCGACAAAACTAAATCCTGGGGAACAGAGATAGACTCACAACTTAATTGGACAGGACACGTGTATACTCTGTAAACAAATATTTCTTCATTTAGTTATGCTCTCCGCATCGTTAGGTCGTCGGTTAGCGCTGCAGCGGTCCTCAGTGCGTACCACGCCTATGCCCTGTCCCGTATCCGGTACGGTGTTATCTTCTGGGGACCATCCGTTGATGCTGCGCGGGTGTTTGCAGCGCAAAAAATGTGTTTACGAACTATCCTCGTCCTAAAAACAACTCAAAGATGTAGAGGTGAATTTGCCAGAAACCATATACTTACTCTGCCCGGGGCTTATGTGTACGAATGCGCGATATTTGTGAAAGAAAATCCTGCGATGTTCAGTGAACAACATCTATAACATGGATACGGTACCTGTGGAGTGAAAAATCGGCATCTGTTGCCACCTAAAAGAACAAAAAATGTAATAAACAGTATTTTGCGTTTTATATGTATTTCGCGTCCGACATTTTATACGCACTGTTGTGCATTATCAAAATAAAATTTATTTTTGTATATATTTATTATTTATCCCTATTTACATCTTAATCAATCACTTTGCCCGTACTGTATTTATGAGGCAGTTATTTTATTGAATGTCACTTCAAAGCCTTACTGTTATTACTTGGACGATATCAATGAAGCCACAGAAATGGATTTAGCACTGATTACTTGATGTGACACTAATAACACGAGCGAATTTATTTATGGTTCGTTTCCTTGGTACCACCAGGAATGCGATGCAGATTCCACAAAAGCAAGCATGTTTATGCGACAATTTTCAACAAAGAAAATATCATAGTAATTGTGATTTGCCAGTTTACACGTATTACACAATACGAAAGTATTATTAGCTTAGGTACGGTCTTCCTCGACAATGTGCTATATATAAAGTAACACTTTACGGAATCAACAATCGCAAGCGCATTGATCAGAAAGCGATATCCGAGGAAGTTCTTAAATTAGGTTTTTCAACACGGCATGCGCATGTAGTGTATGGAATGTATTTTAAAAAATTTGAAACTTACCTAAAGATAAAGCAGTTGCCCACTACACAAAAAGGTGTTGCGATAGATCATAACAATATATAAATTCTAAAGTAAAATCCGCCTATAAATACATATATCAGCTATTTTTCCAAAGTTTAAATAATGAGAAAGCCATTACGCATATTATAAATTGAAGAAAAACCTTTTTTTTGTAACTTTCCAAATGTAGGTATGTACATAACACCCATACCATGTAATTACTTCCTACTTGTGAGGTCAATACTTTTTATATGAAATACTTAATAGTCCTAAAAACATCATTCCAAGTTTTCTATCATACAAAAGGTTACATATTTCTTGTGGCCAAGATGCAATTCTAGATTTTCTTCTCTATAAACCGAGGAAGCCAGAAAAAAATTGTATATTCATTACGTGGTTTGAAATTCTTCCATTTTTTAAAACTGAGTGGCTGAAAGGTGGTTGAAATATGAGAGACTAAAGTAGAAGGAATACTGTTGTTAAAATAAGTTTTATAGTACTTAAATACTACTGTGGCAGCAGAGGGTTTCTATTTTACCATAATTTATTTTAAGTTACCTTATAATAAAGTATTCCAAAATTGCAAATTTATTTAAGACTATGCACTATTTTATTAATTATTTTTATAAATTCAACTTTGTTACGTCATGTACATTCACACTTCATAAAAAAATCACTATTTAACGATTTAGATTAAATGGAGTACTAACATTTACGTGTAGATTCTAGCTTTGGATATATTCTAAAAAATTATACTCCTATTTAATATTTATTTTGAAAATACGCCCACGTGAAATACTTACGTTAATTAAAAAATAAATATTCTCCATCACAGGGATATACTGCGATGGCTACGTCATATAGCAAAAATAGTTCGGACTCAAAATATACCAACCTTCTAATAAATCCTCATTATTGCTATTCCTTAACATGCAAGCTATGAATAAATATACGTTATGTGAAAGTAGGGAAATAATTATGAAAAACGAGTAAACTTTTTTATGCTTTTATAAGTTCTAATTTTAATTTTTCCCTTTTTTGTTGCAGGAGAAGGAATGGAGCTGGAAACATTATACCAACGCTACTGCATTCGTCTGAAACATGCGTTGTTTCTATCGTGTCTTACGATCTCGTCCGTCAGTTGCGTCGCAATACTAGTTGCAACCTTCTTATATGCTCAGGTAATTGCGTTATATTTTATAAGAAAACGGACGAAAATACAGGCTCGCCCAATAGCTTACCGATTTGTATTTGAAATAACAAACATCAAATATGTGGGAAGTCATGTGTTATTATAAAAATATGACTAAAGGAAAATGCTCAAAATAATAATTCCTCGTGTTCGAAATAAGCTTCAATTCAAGGATTATTGCATCCAGCAACTCTGATACAGTTGCGCTTTACCAGAGCGACAACAGCCGTCTAGATTTATAATAGCTGAATTATCTAAGAATGTAAACTGGCAGATAGAAAAAAAATTGGCTTTGAAACTTGCTTGCAATTACTTGCAGTAGTATTACAATCGCTATAAAAATGTAAGGTGGCTTTTATTGTAGTATTCAATGTTAATTGTTATTCTAACTTTGTTGCTTAGTTCACTTTACTTTGGAGATAACTGAATCAATATTGAATTTTAATAAGTCGTTCAAATTGAAAAATGCTATTGTTTTTTTCATATACATTTTACAGGAATTTCACGTGAAAAGGTAATATTATAGGTGACCTAATTTCTGTTCCAAACAAGTAAAAGTCTTGTGTCGCAGTACTTTTTTCCGGCACGAGGTGCTATTTTACAGATATGATACATTTTACACTGCAGCAAATAACTTTTAAAAGCAATGATGAGAACCTTATTTTAAAAATTTCTTAAAAAATACATAATGATGTTCTATTGCAGTGGTTCTCAAAGTATGCTCCGCGGAGTACATTACTTTAGTAAAAAGATTCTGGGGCTCTACCACATGTTTCTCAGATTGACTGGGGCTCCGCAGCTGAGGAAGTTTGAGAACCGTAGTATTCTATTGTAATAAGCTTATCACACATACGTATATTATGTCTTGAGAATTGTGCTTTTAAATACAGTTTTGTTTATGAAAGTACATTGGGCGTATAATGATATACCTGCCGATTCTGAAAACGTGATTTCGGACACTATATTAGTGATTACGTGTTTTAAAGATTATGTCCACGTATACATATATTATGTATAATTGTACAAACAGGGGTTCTTTTGTAACGTTACACATAGGTATTTCCTGCAGGTGGCCTTTAAGAGACATAGTAGGCAACCAGTTACACATTAACGCATCGTCAGTGCGAAGAAACAACAATTCTTTGTGTCAAATATTTCCTTATTAATTTAATAATTAATTTTTTTATAATTATTCATACTTCGGCGAAACATATGTAGTGTCTACAGTATATTTTTTGAAACCAAAATCTTTTGTGTCATTATTATGAAGTATTATACAGTGCGATATACAAAACCGTGAAAGAATTCAATTATAAGCCATACAAAATATTCATTCAAGGTTGAAATTATGCATTTTATTGAAAACATAAGCAAATTCTACTATAGCGTAATATTTTGACAATTTCATAGTAGATAATAAATGGTGAGGTCAACACTCGGAACTTCCGGGTTGTATCCTACATTTATTCTTTGAAAAATACTAAATTTCCTTTCCATTAATCCATTAGTTATTGATCCCGTACAAATCCTCATGCACAAAACCTGACGCGAATGGATTACCCTCAAAAGATCAACTGATTTGTATCCAAAGGATTGCTTATTTTTGGGTTATCTGGAAAGTAAAGTTTATAATAATATGCAAATACGTAATTTGGACGATCTGAAAGACCGTATGCGTACTGCATGTGATGGAATAAAACCAGAATTGCCTTGAAAGACAAGGAGGACTTAGAAAACTTACTGTGAAATTACACTACACCTTTGTTATGTTGTCTGTTTCTTAATTAATCATTAAAATATAATAATTTCTTCATCCCAAAATTGAAATTTTGCATTTTCTTTGATAAAAACATAACCAAATTCTTCATAGCTCTGTTTTGCCAACACAAATAATATTTCCGTACCAAATTCCACTATAATTTCGTAATAAATTTGAACAGACTCGTAGTAGATTTAAAATTTTCATGGTATGCTGGAAAATTTTCCTTAGAAAAAATAAATTATAGTAGATCCTTTAAAACGTGCTAGCCAGAGATAATTAATTAATAATAGTGCCTAATTGCACTAGCCTTAAATCTACACTGACGACACGTTAACGTATTACTGGTTGCCTGACATAGTAGGCTTAACGCTACCTGTAGGAAATACGTGTAACGTTACTAAAAGACCACTGCAGATATGTAGTTTTTATAACAAATCCCGCGTAGAACAAAATTCCGATTATAAAGAACAAATCAAATTAATATTTGTTTCTTTTGCCTAATACTATTACTAATTCGTGCTGTTGTGGTTGGTTCCAACATTTTAATATTCTAATAGTAACAAGCATCGTTTTTGCTATACTGAACAACTCCATATTACGACTCATTTTGTTCGTTGTAATGAGTTAGTATTATACATGCATATCATGGTATTTTAAGAACGAAATGATCAAATAAATACGGTTTAAAAATTCTACGTAGCCTTGTATTTTGTAAAACATGGTTTTTAACATGATTATTATTAAATGAAAAAAGGATCATGATTGCCATCATTGTATGATCTTAATAATTAACAGCTATTGCTAAGAATGATACATTAATACATAAATATCTTAAAAATTAAATTATTTAGTATTGGACGGAGGGTAAATGTTGCGAGCGCTGATTGTACCGACGTCAGGTTCGATAGTAGAGACGTAATCAGCATCCTGGACTGGTGTGTCGTCTACGTTGGCAGTTGGATCGTCCTGCAGGTTAACATTGGTATCAAAATTTTTATCATAAGGGCCGTTGGTTGATTGCTCGAAGTCGACATTTTCCTTGCTGGTGCGTGCAACGTCTATGTTGTCGAGTTTCTGAGCGGTCCGTCTGTATTTGGGCAAAAACTTATTAATGTCTTGACTAACGAACAGGTTCTTTTTTTCTGGCAATGCTGATGCTGGTGATGATGTGTATGGTGGTTTTGTTGTAGTGGTGGTTGTTATGGTGAATACTGGCTTGCTAAAACAGAAACAGAGAGGGGGAAATACAAAATTTCCGTTTGAGAAAAACTATCACCGGAAAGATAAATTTATTCTGCTATTCAAAAGATTTTCCACGGTGCAATCAAAATCAAAATAAGTTATGTATATGTATGAAATCAATTTCACCTGAAGAATTGTATATACTTAAAATCAAATTTACGACGAAATAATCTTTTCTTTTGTTTAAATTTTTGCAACGTACATGCACTAATGATTATAGTAATGATGTAAGCCCCTGTCTAGATTTATAATTCTTTTTAAACGCTTATAATAATGAACTACTCAACACGAAATGATAACGAAATAGATGGAAAATATATAATAATGAAAAGCAATTACTATTTTGTTCGGTATTAATAGGAAAAAATGTTTTTTATTGTAACCAGACCAACCACTATGCCACCTACCACCTGGGTTATAACTAGAAATGATTAAAAATTAGCTATAAATAAAAATATTTGTTAAAATCCAACGATATTATAAATGAGTTAATGATCGAAAATATATAGTGTTTAGAACCCAAGGTGAGGTGCTGTGGGTCTCACCTTCTTACCCCTGCGCTGAAGACACAGGAATTGAACCGTAATTATAATAATAGCATCGCGTTTGTTCGCAAATGAAGTCCTTGACTGCGGTACAATAATCTGCATCCCATTCAAAAGATGGGGCCTTCAAAGCGACGCAGCTGTGTAGGGAATCGCTGTCACCGCTGTAACAGAAGAGGAAAAACAACAAATATCTATATACCAAAAGAATATAACCCATAATCAAAATACCTTTCCCTAGCGGTCCTTTGAGGACTTGTACTTCCGGTTGGTACATCAGAAATGTTGTCGTTCAAAGGTTTCTTCATGTAGTTAAATGTAGCATTGAACGGCAATCCTGTACTCATCCAAAGGAACATATCCGTGCCTAAATTATTGCCGGAAGTCCAGAAATCGTACTTGTTATAACCTGGAAAAAATACATTTAAAAAACTCGAAAATAGCCCGAAAAATAAACCTTTACTAACCGGCATTTGTTAAATACTGAGCTATTGAGTCGGCTTTTTCTCTAGTTTCGAACGAGGCCAATTGCAATCCCAAAGATCTGCAGTACTGATACGATAAGAAGAAATTTAATTCCGGCGAATAAGGATTCATACGACTGACGAAGTATTGTACCCCGTCTAATTGTATCGTAGTTATCCTTTGACCTTGAATAAAAATATTATATTCGATTTAATTGAATTAATATTGTTGCAATCTAAAATATTTCCCATCGATAAATGAAAATCGCGTTTTAAACTTTTGACTGTCTCTCGTCGGACGGTATACAGTCGCGTGCAAAAGTATTTGCGGATGTTCCGAAGACAAAGGCTCGCTGGCTACATCCTGTGAGTCAGGTTAAGGATTCGATTTGTGGAATCCGCTATTTATAGATGGGTTACGCAGAGGCAGAGAAGGTAAAAAATTATGCTGCCGCGGAATAATAATGAGACACGGGCGCAAGCAGAAAACGTGACTTCCTTGATTTTTCCGGTTTTATCTCCCGTGTTATTGTACTCTACAGGTACTTGCAGGCGTATTTCAATGTTTCCTTTCGTTTTTTTTGTGTTACTATAAAATAGTGAGTTTTAAAAATTTCTAAATGCTATGTTTGAAATATTAATTTTGTATAGCAACATAAATTACTTTTATTGTTTGAAATTTAATAAACTGGTTTTAAATTATTATATTATTAAAAATATACTAAGGAGAAACATGAAAATAAATGTAATATTACGGACAATAGTTACAAAGTGAAATTCTTACACGAAACACAACTTAGGCGCGCTGCTGTTTAATTATTTTTGAAATGATCTCTTTACAAACCGGTATTTTATTAATAAAGCAAACGTACCTACAGTAAATTGTTAACTAAAATGTATAATAAAACGCATTAAAAACAGTCTTTCTACAATAGTAGCACGCATAGAAAGAAGTTCAATCTAAAAGGTAAATATAGTATAATAGGTATTAGCGGTTGAATGAAACGATCTAGTAAGCGGTGAACTTGTTTTCAAATTGGTACAAATTGGCGCAAGTAAGCAGGAAGGCTTTTTAAACACGACAAATGTAAAAGTATAAAGAAAATGTACTTACAGTACGTAGTCGTAATAAAAACAAATAATAGTATACTGGATACAACACCCATTGTTTTCATGTTGACTGAAATGGTCCCGCTACTACTTCTTGTATTTTATCGTTCAAATTGTGGTCGCAAACTGAAGAGTCCTAGCGAGCGCCGGTTGCTTTTGTGCAGGGATTACCTGACACACCCTCCAACATCTCTTGTCTTGATTTTTTGACGAGGAATCATATGTTCTTCTGGTTTTAAAAGCAAACTTCTCTTATTGTGGCTGAATGAAATTAACCCATTATATTTACTCTTGGAAGCCATAAACTTGGGTTTGAATTAAAGCGATTTTTTTCCGTATCCTTCGCCCTTTGTTTGCCAACCAACGGCTATTATTTTCTTTTTAACGAGCGCGTCCGATTTTTCGGAATTATTTGAAAATAGAATCGTTAGAGGTTATCTACATCTTGAAATAACTTCTAATTGTATTAAATTTATAACATCAAAAACTATCTGTATAAAATAACTATTTTAAAAACGTAAATTCTATAACTGAAACTAAAAATAAGAGAAAAACTAATTTTTAATTTAACAATAATTTAATCATCAATAGAAATATCTATTTTATTTCCTACAAATAAATATCTTTTTTAATGATTAAATGTACAATGTTGTCATTATTAGTTTAGTTTCGTTTTAAACTGAAAGAACCCCAACAAATCAAATAATATTTTTGGTATAAGAGTATGAAAGATGTTATAATTGTTGATGATTAATGTAATTAGTAAACTTTAAATTTATTTATACATTCAGCCAAATGAAATTCATAATATAAAAGCATAATTTTTATATTTTCGGCCATATTTCTTTTTAAATATTGTCTGTTAAAGTGCTGCCCGACCATAAATAGCTTTTCTTATTGGATATTCGAAGCCATCAAAAAAGTTTATAAAATCCTTTTACATAAACCGCTGGGATAATAAAGAGCTGGGGGCCAAAACGAAACCTTGAGGAATTACAACAGTCACCTAAAAAAAATCGTCCGTTTCCCTGAGAAACCTTCCCTGCTGTATTCTAATAAAACTATTTTTATTTTATGTTAAAGTCTCATTATTAGTATAAACATTATTGCGATTACTGATCACTAAATATTTTGAATATAAAAATGCTTTTAAAGAAGTTGTTTAGTGGCGTTTGATATAAATGGTTTGGTGCAAAATAATACAGCCAGCGGCGGCTCATGAGTATTTTTAGTGGGTGCGCAGCAACACGCACAAAGCTGAACATTTAAGTAATGCTCACGCTGTCACCTGTCAAGTATGAGAAGCATCTCATGTATGCTGTGCTTTAGCCTAGGATAAATTTGCGAACCTTGTAGTATTTATTGCAATTGTTAATGCTGCATGCCCACAGACAACGTTCGACGTTATAATAACACTCAATGTATGTCTAATATTGTTCATTATTCAACAAATAATATTTAAAAAAAAAAAAATTATACTTAAGTGATGTGTCAAAATTCGCATTTATTTGATTATCTTTCTGCTACCCCAGAATAGCCATCACAGAATAAAACAAACTCTAGATACGCAATAACACTGAGTGTTATTTCACTGGTGATCTGGTGCAGAGCATATCTTCCAATGTGCTACGTCTAACACCATTTTAGTTAGCTTTCTAACTTTGACTCATTAAGGTGTCAACGGTATTTCTTATTTTAGTTCTAATAAATGGTTTGCAGTATAAGGCTGCTATGAGACCGATAGTTATGTATGCTTCTGAAGCAATGTGCCTAACAAATAGAGAAGAGGAGAGTCTAAGAGTTTTTGAAAGAAAAATCCCGAGGAAAATCCATGGATCCACCAAAACATCAAATGGAGATATAAGAAGATTAACCAACCAAGAAATAAAAAAAATAAGACAGGAAGACATAGTTAAGGCAATGAAGGCTCAAGAATATGATGGTTTGGCCACATCTACAGAGATGGTAGAAATGATAAGGAGAGTTACGGAATGGAAGCCAACGAAAAAAAGTGCAAGAGGGAGGCCCAAAGCTAGATGTCAAGACCAGGTTATCAGGGACCCGAGAAAGTTGAAAATTACTGACTGGATGGTGAAACTCCTTAGTTTCACCCTCCAGTCAGTAAAACATGGCAGAAGATTGTGGAGGAGGCAAAACAACACAACAGCGTATGGCATAATGGATTGATCCACCGTGATAAATCGATCTTTAAACTCCGAACTGAAGGGACTTTATTCTTTTAAGAATCTATAGTTATATTGCTATTATTATTATAAATGTATCCTTGCTTTTTCAATTAATTTGAGTTATCGGTTGGAGTGCCTCCAGGTTCCATTTAGAGTCCTAAGCTCTTTATTATCTATTTTAACGACACATATTCTACGTTCTATTAAATATGTAGAAGGTGAAATATTTGTTTAGTAAATCATCATATAGCAATATATTCTTTGATGTACGTATAAATTATTATTTTTTATATTTACGCCTAATGAATTTTAAGTAAAAATATAGTGCATTGTTTGTAAAATGAACGAGCTCACATTAATGGTATTTCGAACTATTAACATTAGAAATTATACTCAAACCTTAACGATGGTTTTGTATCTTGTTTATGACCTCAAGCGGGTTACTCGCGAATCGAAAGAATTGAAATAAGTAAAAAAAGGAGCAGATTCCAAATTACTACCCTAATAAATTTAAAATTGCTGCGCCAGCGTCCAATGCATTACTAGTAGATATATATATATATATGTATAGATATATATCTATATCAAGTTTATTTTTGCATTAACATTGACTATACCAGACTTTCATGTAAGTACCTGCATGTGTAGTATATAATTTTAAACCGGCTCCGGATTTTACTGTTTTGTTTGGATTTATTTATATACACCACTTGTGCCTATATTGAAATGTACGAACCTACAGTTAGTTGGAGAAGAAAGAATACCTAAACCGTATTTCCAAACAAAAACGAAAAAGCGAAATCACGAAGTAGTTTCTTCTGCGTGCGAAATAGGGCTCTAGCGCGTTCGAAGAGTCTGTGTGGAAGTATCTTCGCGTCCTTTTTACTTTTATTAGTCTTCTTTGCTGATCTGAAACGGCCGATCTTAAACTTACGAGGGAGTGTTGATAAGTACTTAGCCTATCGTATAAATTGTGGCAATTTTTCAATACGAGATTTTATTTATTCAACAGCATTCTAAGCCCTTTAAAAGAATCTTTGCATTTGTCTCTGCAAACCACTCCTCAATGGCACATATGGTTCAATCATTTTCCGAAAATCTTTTACCTTTCAAACGTTTTGGAAACAAAAAATAGTATGATGGTGCGCCGAGGAAAAGGAATTTGCTACGTCAATAAAAATGGAAGTGTTCCTGTTCGAAGTAACCAATTTTTGTTTGACTGAACCAATTGTTTTCCTCAGTGTGCTAATTCCGGTAAATAGGGCGGACGGGATTTCAGTGCAGTGCAACGAGCATGCTTTCAAAAATTCAGTTTTTATCACCGTTCGAGTTATGGATGTCAAACTTTCACAATTTATTAATAAAACATCATGATAATCATAATAAATCATAATCGTAGTAACTATAAAAGTTATTTTAACAAAACGTTATCCGACAAAAATAATAATAAGCGTTTAAGACATCAAAGCAGTGGCGGCTCGTCGGGGATGGCAGTATTGGCACTGCCTGCCCAAATATACGAGGGATGTCCGGTTACTAAGGTACGGTTGCGCGACACACCGCCTACGTCGCTCCGATCAGGTTAAAACTTGCACGCATTTTAGCTGTGCATATGTACTGCATAGGTGCCTATTGTCATTGCCGTAGGTTCAGTACAACATGTGCAGTGACAGCCGCACAATGTCAGTTCCGATCGATACATACTCCAAGTTTGAAGTGCGAACTGTCATTCGTGTTTTGCATGCAAATAATGAAGCACTTACCGAAATTCATAAAAAAATAGTGAAGACTTACGGAGAAGGTGCTATGAGTCGAAAATAAGGGAGTGTTTGGTGTAAACAGTCCAAATGTGGACGCACAGCTCTGAACGATGATCCCGAAGGTGTGCGAAAAAAACCGTCAACAACGAAAACGGATGAGAATCCAGACCTGGATCCTTCTGATTTTAATTTGTTCGGGCCGTTGAAAGCTCATTTGTCGGGTAAAAGGTTGGAATATCACAACGAAGTTTAAGAGGAAGTCCGGTGATATTTTACAAATTTGGATCGCAGCTTTTACGAAGAGGGTTTACAGAAGCTTGTGCCTCGCTGGGATAAACGCCTTAACATTGGTGGCGATTATGTTGAAAAGTAGCTTTTCAACATACTTTTACTTAGTGTATGTTTGATTTCTATAAATAAAGTAGTCTGTGTGTAATTCACAAATATTCCTTACTAACCGGAGATCCCTCGTAATTGAAGAAAATGATAATTTTGAGACTGATTTAAATTTAATTTATTTTTTAATAATGATAATAATAATAATATATTTTCATTATTTGTGCGTACTGCTGCCCACCCATTAAAAATACTCACGAGCCGTCGCTGCATCAAAGATGGGTTCTTCTAAAGCGACGCTTATGTAAAACACTCCTCACCTCAGCAGAATTTAACAATATATCTCATGAAATATTTTTTTGTTGTGATTTTCATAAAAGAAAAATCTTTAAAAATAAGTAAAACCAGAATTCACTTGACATGAAACAAAAATTATGAGAAAAAAAGTTGATTAATATACCAATGGAAGAACCAGTCGAGGGCAATAGTTGCTTAAAAATGTAAAAACGGGTCTATAAATTTCTATGATCTAACGTTTCAAATCTCGTATGAATAAATTCAAATACGTATACACAGAAATTGTGTGCATCTCTATTGAAGAAATGGAGCTTCTTTTAAACGCTTTGTCTCGGTACAACCGTCGAAGGTCATACTGATTTCAAGTACATGCATATATGAGTATATAAAAGTTTAATAGAATTTATGAAAATCGCGGTAATAAAAGAAAATAAAATTTTAACTTCAAACTCCCATAAATTTGGTTTGTAATTGTATCTAAGTATAATGTAGTTATTGACAGGTATGTTCTTATATCATACAGGTACATGCTTTGTGTGTCTTTGTTGCGGTTAGAAGGTCATGGAAAATTGTGAGTTTCAAACTTCGCTTCCTTTAATTATATTAAAGAATGTATTAAATAAAAATTGTAACTACGACACAGTTTTTTATCATTTTAGTTTTACCATACAAAAGGTAGCACAAATTTATGTATTTTGTTATATTTTTGTTATATTCAGAAAGGTTCTGCTTTAATTTTAGAAGATGATATAGATGTTCTCTAAAAATATTTGCATTACATTACGTTTTTTAACACCGTTGAAGATTATTTATGATACTATACTAACTCAGAGATCCTTCCCGCGTACATGGAGAGTAACCAAAATCGTAGAAGTCTTCAAATCTGGATCAAAGAATCTAGTAACCAACGATCGACCTATAGCATTATTAAATATGTATCAGAAAATATGGACAACAAAAAGCAAGTCGATGTTATTTACACTGACACTAGTAAAGCTGATCGTATGCAACACAATATTATTTTATCCAAATATATCAATATGATGGAATCTGTTCAAAGAATTTTTTTTAATATCTCTTTTATGTTAAATACAGAAGATATCCACTCTACTATTCTTTGTATAAAATTATTCATAGTAAGATTGATAATGTAGATTTTATATTATATTTTTAAATTGTTTATACTAAATTATGTTAAAATTTACATTTTTTCTGCATAGAAATATAATTTATATGAGAATGACCCCAGATTTTGTCTGCTTGTAAAAAGAAGTAGTTTCAAAAGGAAAATATATATTTTATCTATTAAAAATACATATATGTACCCACAAATATTGATTATTCTTAAATTATATTGGATTTTAAATGATTTTCTTCTGTGTTATAGGACAATTTTAAAGCAAAGAGATATCTAGATTTAGGAATCTTCTTTATAACATTACTCGAGTACCAAACACATGGATACAAGGTTTCTAATACGTTCACAAGAAGCTCGTTTCCATCGCAGCAAAGCAACGCTGACTACTCATGGAAGACCAATCTCAATGCGTGATATAAACTCTTTGAAATCGGTGCAAAGAATGACTATAAAACTGGTATTTGCCCTGTTCAATGACTTGCGGTCAAACAATGTAGATAAGTACCTAGAAATATATGGTATTTTGCGACCTGTACTATACGAGAATGTTATAGGTTTCTGTATAAGTAGTTATAATGTAATGGCTTTTATTTTTAACGTCTGAATGATAATAGAACTTAGAACAGTTTTACCGCGAAGATGGACGGTTTAAAATCCGTTAACGAACTATAAAACGTTAACCTTAAAATTTCTCGTATGTAAAATTGTTGATTTTGTTGCTTGACCAGTAGTTAAATTTACCTTGACCCCACAGGAAACGATGCTGCGACAGATAGTAAGGATAGTAATAGTATTAACGCAACCTATGTGTGTAGTGGGATTATCCACGGTGTATTAATAAATTGTCTAGGTACACCTATATCTCCATGTACTTCGTAATAGATGTTATAAAAGTAATTTACTGAAGAAAACTTTCTTCTATTAATCTAAAATAACAAGATCTGTAGCCGGAGGCAAGATACAAACGAGTACAGTTCTATACAAAATTAGATCTCAAAGGCATCTCAAAAAAAAATGTATTTAAAATAACTCTTCGGCGGCACGCAACTTGTAGAGCTTAAAAAACCCAAAGAATATAGAATATAGTTAAATAGTATTTGCATTAAGTGTACGCAGATTTAAAAAAAACTTCCCCAGTTTGATTAAGTTACGAACTTTGTCATTATGTATTTAGTTGTAATAATCACGAAAAATTAAATATAACATTAAATAACATCCGCGAGATAATAGTATCCAGATTTACACAAAATAATAATTTAATAAATTGCAAAATCTAATCGTTGTAATAAAATTATATCTTTAATTTAATGCTTGGTCTTTTTCTCCTGCATAAATACTTCTCTATCAATCCACCACATTCCATTTTAATTATTTAAGAAACCAAAAAGTGCTTTGATCATACCATGAATGGTGCAGTGGATTTCTGGAATAATTTGCGTAAATAACTAATAGAAAAAAATAAGCATCTAAATCCGTTGGTTACAACCTTCTCTAATCGTCTCGCGTCTTTTATTATTAAATCAAGGATGAGAGACAACTAGAAGAAGAACTCATCAGGTCATCAGAAACGCTCCACTACGTTTCCGATGACCTGATGAGTTCTTCTTCTAGTTGTGTCCCATCCTTGGTTTAATAATAAAAGACGAGAGAGTAAGTAAAGTCAAAAGTATGTGACGAGGTTTGGTTTAAAAAGTGATGGAAGAGAATAAGACAGCGTCTGCTTCAGAAGCTCAGTTCTTTGGGAATGAGACCTGGTTTTACGGGATTGATATCTTCCTACCTAAAGAATAGATCTAGTTATGTGTATTTCAATCTCGGGAATTTATTCCACAGGGCTCCAATTCGAGCCCGCTTCTTTTTTTTGCCATAAATCAATGATATCCTCAATACCCTTCAAATTTACGGTGCTTTTTAATTCTCCTCCGGATAGCACCCGTCTTCAACAGGATATAAGTGAGTCTCTAACTCGTTCAGAATTAAGGTGGGAAAATGTTGTGCAGTGTCTTATTCTGGACGGCGCAATAGTATCAATTCAACATGCACCATTAACAATGAAGTTACAGCGAGGTTTGCGACTTTGTACCTCACATTGAGGAACTTTGTTCTCGGGCTTTTTGATGAGATCGGCCAAATATTTCAGAGACTGGGGGACTGTAAAATCTTGCTTTCGTCCTCAGCTCGCTAGAGTCTAGTCGCCCTTCCATCTCAGCTTTCCATTGAACGTATACAACGAAAGTTCTTGAAATTTTTGTCTTCAAGTTATGACAAGCAATGACTACGTGACACAGTCTTGCACAATCTGCGCTCTATGGCTGAACGTTGTGATGCTCACATTGCCGGGTATCCCCCGGCAATCTGGAACTTCCACCTTACTAGAACCAACTCATCCAGAAACGCTCCCATGGATCGCATGTTAAAGGACGCCAATTCCCACTTTGTGGATATTTTTTGCTAATATTGTTAGAAGTAAGTAGTAGAGCTAGGGGGCTACGAGCGCAATTTCCCCATAAGAAATACATGGGGCCTAAGAAAACTACTTTTTCCGTCATCTTGGATTTTATGAGGACTGGGGGCGAGATAGGGGAGCCCGAGCACGTCTCAACCTGTATGAGGGGAAATTTTCGGGGCCAACAAACTGCATTTTGTACAAGTATACAGACAGCAGCAGACAGGTAAACAGACAGCTTTTGGACAGCTATACAGACATGTATACAGGTAAACAGATAGCTTTTGCACAGCTTAGACCGGTAAACGAACAGCTTTTAAAGGGGGTGAGAAGAAGAAATGGTGGACGATGGGGGTTCGACTCGACTCCGTGATTCGAACCCCCATCGTCCACCATTTTTTCTTCTCATGCCCTTAAAGGCTGTCCGTTTACCTGTCTAAGCTGTCCAAAAGCTGTCTGTTTACCTATCTAGACCTGTCTGCTGCTGTCTGTATACCTGTACAAAATACAGTTTGGCCCCGAAAAATTCTCCTCATACAGGTTGAGACGTGCACGGGCTCCCCTATCTCTCCCCCACTCCTCATGAATTCCAAGATGGCGGAAAAAGTCGTTTTTTGGGGCCCCATGTATTTCTTATGGGGAAATTGCGCTCGTAGCCTCCTAGCTCCACTACTGAAGTACATTTACTTCATTTTTGGACGCTTGGATGCTATTTCTATACAATACAATACGCTAAAATTTTATTAGACTTAATACGTGTATTGATTATATTTGCCCTATAAATCGTTGGATAATAAAGAATATTATTATTATTAAACACCCGTATACAGATCCAATGATCTTGAACTTCGAACGCACACTACACTAAACTTTATTCATTACGCTCAAACGTCCTTCAAATCTTCGGTGCTATGCTTAGATTCTAAATATACGATGTATCGTCGTGCAAGGCTTCTTGTAACGCCGTTGGAATTTTGTAACACCATACTATCAAGCGATAATTTAAGGATGACTCTTTAATAAGAGTTACGAAACGAAAGTGTACTTTACCAACGGTCCAAATTTAATTAGTATTTGATGTTCTTTTTAGTGAAAGTGGCGCGGCTGCGATGGAATGGATCTTTACAAGTGGAAGCAAGAAAAAGATGATTGTGCCGGTTGGTTTGGAGGCAGAACAAATCAGCTTTTTGAATACTAATTCCTGGGTACCGTGTAGAGAAAATATCTTTCCTATTATTTGTTCGAAGAATTGGGAATATCTGATATCAGTCTAATAATATCAGGAAAATATCATAAAGTTGAAATTTTTTTTTAAATTCATAATTTTTGACTGTTATACCAATTTTTAAAGACTTTTTTTCCAGTAGTCTTACGGACACTTTGTAAAAATGGCTTGTTTCAAATTATGCAACTATAATCAGTTGTGTTAACAACAACCAAACGCCAATATTATATATATTCGGTATGTGATTCACTACATTATATACATATATAAAGGCCTTAACTGTCATCCGATGGTCATCCGGCAGTGGCCAAATATAGAACTACAACCCTTACAACTGACCCGTGCTTACGAAATATGGCGCGACATTTAAAAGTTAGATATGTATCGATTTTCCTTAATCTCATCAGTGTGATACGACTACAAATGATGAGTCGTATTTACATCTCTCATTTAATGCCCTGATTACATTTTTGATTCGACTTTTAATCATTTCTGAGAATAAAGTTTTTTAATGTTCACAGTAAAAGATTTAAAAATTTAGCTAGCTACGGCATTGTTAAATTAAACATGGAAATATTGACCAATATGTTTAATTAGCAGAAATCACAGACATATCTAAAAAAAACGTACAAACTCGAAAATAAAAATTTATTGTAAAAACCGAATAAGAAACATTAAAGTAATTATAAGTATAATAAAAAATTTAATTCTCTTAGAATTGACATTCATTTTGTGTTGGTGACAGAGAAAAATTATGAATTATTTATTATCCGAAGAAGAAGAAAGTGTAGGAGATGATGAACTCGATCAACTACCAGATGATCAACTAGTTGAAAACAAGTATCCCGAGATGAATTTTCACTACCTAGTTCTAAAGAAAGTAAATTACCTGGTTCATTTTCAGAAGTGGATGATAATGGAGGTGATCCAACAAAATCATCGTAGTGGGTGGGGCAAGAGAAATTATAATAAATCTATCAGAAACAATCGGAAATTTCCTTGAAATTCTTACCAAAGTATCACATTTAAAAATATTGGAGGTTATTAGCCGCATTATCAACATTGAATTGAATTTTCGCAATATTATTGCCAACATTAATTTAATTACTTGAAGTTGAATTTCTCGCTTTTCAGCGGTTGGTCACTCTGCCTCAGGGGGCGCAGCTATATTCGTTTGTTGCCAAGGTCTCGTATAATTCTTCATAACCATGGCCGCCATGAACAACAAATTATTAATTTTAATAATAATACAAGATCACATGTGCTCCAAAATGTGTGCAGAGTGAAGTTAATACAAAGCCTTTAATAAAATGCGGGGTTTCCCCGACATTTTGCGCATTGAATGACTTTGGTTGATCTTTTAAACCTTTACGTGATTTATGTATTGGTACTTCCAGTAAATATAAATTTGAGGAATAAGTGTTGGAGAAGTTATTGCTCTTTTTCGATACAATTTGGATGTGACTCTATGAAGAAAATATATGCTTTATTTGGATACTTCGAAATAAGACCAAAAATGATTCCAAAATTTACCTATCCAATCAATCATTTAACGTAAGACTTATTACTGAAGATGTTTCCATAACCACCTACAGATTAAAATCGGACATGACCTCAGATCACGATAATATACCAAGCTTCTTGATACACGACTGTTTACCAGCTTTCATATATGCTTTAAGTATTTTATTCAACTTGAGCGTCAGCAGTTCCACATTCCCAGTGAGTAAAATTGTACCCATTTTTAAAAAAGGCAAGCGGGAAAATATTGGCAACTACAGACCTATTAACATTATTTGCAATTTTGCGATAATATTTGAGCACCTATTATATACTAGAATACTACGTAATGTTAATTCATCGATATCTACGGATCAGCCTGGTTTTATGGCTCGTAGATCAACCACAACCAATTTAGCCTGTGTGGCTCAGTACCTTGCACCGCATATAGGTCGCCAAGGGCAGAGTGAATCTGCTTTATACTGATTTCAGTAAGGCTTTTGATAGTAAAGATAGCAAGGACTGTGGGGCAGCACAATAAACACACTGTTCGGATTACTCCTCCCGCACAAGTATTAAT